>DWQT01005777.1:0-10033 GCA_018244895.1 Myscelus amystis hages | reverse complement strand
ATACAATCATTGTATAAAACACAAAGCACACAATACAATGCAGTACATACTCGTAGAAGCGCATTCTTCTCGCGTATCCGCGGCGCGCGCTACTACCTACAACCTACATACAAATACCCGTTTATGTAACGTGCACAATACCCTCAAAAAGCAAACTGCCGAACCTAAATACATTGCATTACCATCGCTAAGCGACGGGCGGTATGACCGTGTGTCGCGCGGGTCCGACATATTCAGGTCGAACGTTTACTAAAACTAGTTGGTGACTGACTGATCGACTGACCTAAAGAACAACGCACAGCTGAAACAGCTGTACGTACGCAGGCTCTTTATACAGCGTTTGTAAGCACTAAGGAAGGATTGTTGGAAGTGCTAACCCTAAGGGCATAGGGGATAGAACCTCCAACTCTAAGAGGTTGGTATAAAAAATCGTCCACTTCGAAGTTAGAATTGTGATATTTTAGATTCATGTTCTTGGTTAAAACATCGTTTGATGGATTTATTGAGTTTAAGGCCGCCGGTTAATACCTAGTTTATTCAAATCCTATTACTCGTATATAGAAAAGATTAACAGATATGAATCAGAAGTTGCATAATTAATTACGTGATTTTCAATCAATTCGACTTTACAATGTCATACATATGACACTAGCGCTTATGAAATTGCCGCATAAATTAGCACGATTTGGAACAAGTGTTATGATATTTTTGTGTTTAAAGTAAAATTTCGAATCCGTTAGTTGATCACCTTCCACTTATAAAGATCATTATTTAGAATAGAATTGAAAGAGTAGGAATTTCTCGAAAGTTCGACATGAAGTTAATCATATTGACAGCCGAGGCCCGCGGGAATATCGGGATAAAAAGTATCCTAAAAATTGCTCTATAACCTCCTCTATTTTCCAGTAAAAGTTGTATTAAAATCGGTTCAGCCGTTCCAGAGGTTTGCCCGGGCAAATAGAAAGACAGATGGAGGACATACATTTTTGGAAAATGTTTTAGTATAGCGTTAATAACGAACAACATTGAAGAAAACAGTCACTTTGAAATCGCAGATAGACACTTCAGTAAGAGAAAAAAGGACAGAAGAGTATTGAATGCCAACTCTTCAAGTGCGTGGCACTAACACCGCTGATATCAGAATAGTATGTAGTATGGGTCGTCAAACAGGTCGGAACCCATACAATATCGTTCGTCGTATCGCGTACCGGGGTTTTATAGTAGATATTTATCCAATTGTCATCCGCTCAAGGTCAATCAACGAGCAGGGGTCAACTGGTGACCAATTGACTAGAGCAGCAGTTCCGACTAACACGGGACTTGTCACTGTATACGTTAATAAACCTGATATTCAGATAAAGATATAGATCAAGATACAGAACGAACGAATGTGCTTTTCACACCAATGTTTCTCCTGTACGGTAATCGAATCGACGAGCCCCGTTTTACCCACCACTCAGTGTAAGCACTACACCGATAAGGCAGTCAATAAGAAACAGGTATATACTAAAGACCCAGAAATTCAAATGTTTTTGAATGATTTGATTATACGATATTATGTTTACTAACACACTTATAAACTTTTACGTTACTGTAATGTATATTATAGATGCAAATTGCTTTCAAATTATTCTGGTACAAACAAATGTAGATGGCGCCCTGAGACGCAAGCCTTGAAGCCTCATCCTAGCTATTCAAACTACAAATAAAAAACAATATTAATATATTGTCCGAATAAAATCTCCGAACTTAATGTCCTATATATTATGTAGTTCATACCTAATTTCATTTTCAAAATACGCGTAAGTTCCATGTCAATGATTATTTCCAGCGAAAGTATAGTTCGGTAAACTATGCCACGCTAACATCGGCATCAATAGCTCATTGTGTTCAGACGGAAGAGATAATAAAACACATCGTAGCAATAAAAAAATAAACAAAGTCAGCAGTCGAATTTCGTTAACTTGAGATCTGTGTTAAAGACATCTTATGAACAAATGAATTTTAAAACCATTTCCGGACGAAATTTCATTGCGGTACCTGAAAACCTTGTGAATTGTAACCCACTTATGGGCACTGGTGTCGTCTACAATTACAGAGTCACCATGCTCTACCTCATCGCTCCCTAATGCGAGTTGCGCAAGATAGATTAGCGGCTAAACCGCATGTCATATGTTTTGAGATCGCTTTTGACTTTCGACGGAGTTTATCGATTGTTATCTAACGGTAGAATCAAGGAATCGCTCGGTAAAATTTTCCACAAGCAATCATCCATGCAAAGGCCAACCGCGTCCAGTAGCTCTATGCAATTTGAAAAGATTTGAATTGAATTAGGTACTTGGAGATTCCAAATACATCTTGGGGTTATTCATCACAATTATAGATCGTATTTTGTTGTAAAGAAACAGTATACTGTTAGGACATGTAAAGCCACGCAGGCCAAATGTAAGTTACATATTGAATTACTGAATCACATTGTCATTGCTTACTGTCTTCAGTAAACCGAAAAACAGTGACTAGCTAATTGAATAACCCTTGCTTTTCTAATCACATCAATTTGCAAGGTCCCCTATAATTGACCCTATGGTTGACCCTTTAATTAACACTGGTTAAAGTAGGGCAATTAGTGAGTTGCCTTGTGCGAAATACTGAATTTAATTTTTAATTATTTTCACAATTCCATGGTTAATTCGTTTGCAATCCTATTAGCCAAAATCCTTTCGATAAAACTTTGCAACGATATTATATTGCTTATTATTTTACACCATCGCTCCAAATTGATCGCTGTATGACAAATTGATTTTGACATTTGACTGTTTTCTGCTGCAAAATGGCATTATACATTCGCTACGACAAGAATAGATTGATTGATTGAAACTTGGTATCCTATTTATGTTCCATTGGTGGACATGAATCTCCTGTCATATTTAAGGTCATAGTCTACCGCGCTGGACAGGTGCGGAAAGGCAGATGACACACACCACTAGGAATATTATGGAAAACAATCGTTCATCGAAGATTATGGACAAGTTTAAGTCACTAATTTGTAAGTTTCCTCGCAATTCCTCCTTCGCGGTAATATCCAGTGATGTAACTTTTTTATAGATAAAATGTTATTAGGAAAAGGATTGCATGCTACGATTTGAACTGATATTCTCGGAGTGAGAGAATCCAAACAGCTTGACCATCACTGCTAAGCACCTATAGCACCGCATGCTAATCTTCAAGTCGGACCTCACGAGGGCCACGAAGCGGTCGTAAGTGTGTCATGTTGATAAAACAATGGTCTAGCGTGCAATTTCTAAATCGTGACTCATTGATAATACTTCATGAGCTTGTCGATTTGAGCGATCGTGCGCGTGATGGTGATGTATGATCAATATATGACCTGGCCTGTTGATTCAGTGGCTAGTGGTTTTAACTATTGAGCTGAAGGTTTTAGGTTCTATACCCAGGTCTTAGCCATGTAAAAATTTATGGCGAACTATTCCGGGCATTTTTTGGATAGGAAAGAAATGTTATAGGGTAACAGAGAGAAATAGGAATGTTTTAATCTTTTAATGTTCTTAATCCTTTTGTTTTATTATTATTCTTTTTTTACTTTTTCTAACATTTAGTCTGTGTACCCACTTTGACATAACCTCGTAACATATGCTACTTTAGTACGAAAATTAAATTACTTCTCAACTTCTAATCATAGTTTTGCGCAATACCGCTCTTAACACGAACCAAAAGCGCGCGCGAGTTAGCTGATGATTGACAAGAAATTGACCGAACCGTTTACGACACGCCGCGGTCCCACGGCACACTTTAAAATGGCGTGAACAATGCAATCAGCAATGTCATTTACATGTGGTTTGCCTGTTATTTTATAACAAACGAGTTATCCCTCCTTGTTTCGGTATCTCGCGTATCTTCACACGCCGGACAAAAGGCTTGAACATTTTGTTATTGAAAGACGTGGTCAGTTAAAACAATCAGCCTTAAAAACATTTACAATATACATACACTTCAGACTCTTAAGTTTTTATTATTAATCTGCAGCAAGCAACCAAGCTACTGGCATTACATAAAAATAATCACACAAAAAAATAAACAATATTTCTTTTCTACATATCCAAAGACTTGCATACTAAATTTGAATATTTTGCGGCCAATAGAATCGAGTTCGATTTATGAATAAATATCTTTGTCACGTTTCATCATCAGCCAGTTCAATTCCTAGTTCAGTTACCTAATAGTCCACTGTAGTAATAGACGTCCTGATAGTTATTTAGATGAAAATGCAACGTAAACGTATTAAAACAAGATCGCAGAACAATGGTACAGTTGCGTCACAATATTTCACGTGGGCGCGTAGAATGACGCGGTCGCCGAAACATATACCTACGATATTTGTAAAGCTTGATAATATCACGGGAACTTTTTGCGTACTACCGTTGCGAAAAAGTACGTAATTATATCTTAATATAGCATGAACGCAGCCACCGCGCATGTTTTGTATGGACGCTGTAAAAAGATGAATTTTCATTGCAATCTCCGGTACTGGAATATATTTCAATACTTGTTTTTTTTTTTTCAATAGAATATCAAGATATTTACAATCTATTATTTTATCGTTCTATTGGACCCGGGTCTCCTCCAAAAATGAGGGGTTAAGGGTATAATGGACCACAGTAGGAGGTTACGGGTTAACAGAATTCGGAATTTGAAGAATATTGTAATAAATTATTGTGCATATTTTCTCACGAACTGACCTCATCTTAAAAAAATATATTCTAGAGGCTTTTTCCAGGGATTTGAATTCTAATGACGAAATAGGCACTGTCTAAAGTAGACTACATCCTATACTGCATCGCTTTCCATGATAATGTCGTACGCGCACGCAAATCGAAATATATTTTAAACCCCTCATTTACTTCATAGATGTTAAAGAAAAACTTAATATTATTCCGCGGGGCAATGTCCATCTATCTTAATGACGTAAGTAGTGCCCGCGGTTATATCGAAGCATAACTTACTTCATTTCTCAGCAAGTATTAAGAAAACAACTGGCCTCTGGGTTGAGTGGTGACGGAAACTGACTGCTGAGGCGTCTGGGTTCATTTCCCATTCAAATCAAACATGTGTGATGAGCACATTTTTCGTGCCTGGGTGTAATAAACATATCTATAATTAATAAATAATATAATTTATGCCTATCAGATCTCCATACCTACTACAGGCATTTTACTGCCTATTATGGAATCAGATAGTCGTGTATGGAATTTTCGAAATGATTTCTTTGAAGATTGTTTTCACTAGTCTCATTCCTATTGTAGCGGACATGTTGCGCCAAGTTACGACACAGCCACTGTCTGTCTTTTCGTCCATTAGTTTCGCTCTGAGGTATTATTCTTTCAAGGTTAATTTCGATAAATTGGCGTATAAATGAAGATAATTAAGTTACAATCGCGTTAATTGCAGCCAATTAGTTTTTATGATAGGTCAAAGTGTCATACCGTAATATAATGTCACAATCTTAGTATGTTATAGTATGTTGTCATAGACAATAGAACTGACTGACTGGCCGCTGAACCTTATGAAATATGTACAATGTTTCATTTTCCGTTTAATAGTGTTTACTTAGGTACGTTTCCAACATTTAGATTTGGAATAATTTTATAGTTACCGGAAAATTATATTTCCCTTTGATTGTTTGAACGCGCTAATCGCAGGAAGTATTTATTGGTCCGATTTGAAAAATTCTTTCAGTGTTAGATAGCTCATTTGTGAAGGAAGGCTATAGGCATTATAACATCACGCTAAGATGAATAGGAGAGGAGCAGCAATAAAAAATATTGCGACAACGGCAAATCATTTATATGGAAAAGCAACGTTTGCGGTGACAGCTAGTATACAATAATTAAGAAGTATGTATAAGCGAATGGCAAACGGGGTCGGCCGCAAGGTTAGTCACCCAAGACAGATCACCGGTCTAAGTGGTTATTGTTGGTACGTTACCACGCTCGACCTGCGCCGCCACCGTTACGCCGAACATTAGCTTACTGTTACCGGTGTATGAACTTTTGTTTGCGGCCACATACATTTATTTATTTATTCATTTGAGGATTTTGTCTCTGAGCGACTATACCGTCCAGGAAATGCGACACAACACAACAAAACAAATAAAACAAACATAAAGGCATTCTAATAACAAAAAATAAAATACCCACACACTAGCGTTTCATAATTAAAGTACAATTTAATGTGCTTGATACATCAACACGAATCAACGGTTCGTACATGGTGTAATGGTGTTAAGGTGTTGTTATATCGGAACCAACAAACTGGCAGACGGGCCACCTGATAGTAAGTAGTCAGCGTTGCCTGTGGACATTGTCTATTATAATATTATGTTGTATTACAAGATTACATTGAATAAATTTGATGAAGATTTGACGGTCACTTATGCTTAACAAGTTAGCAAACAGTTGCGTGAAGATGTGCAATAGCGTATGAAAATCATTTCGGCTGAACCACAAGTGATGATTGTTTTTTCTACACGGGAAAATCCATAATCAGAGTTCTTTAAAACCCCCAGCCAAAAACACCCCATACGCGGGATTTCCCAACCTTATCAATTCCACATTAAAATAACAACTCATAAATGCACAAAGCTTGATTTCCTCTATCACGTATACTTTGAAGGGCATACGGGAACACCGTGAGAGACGCTTCCAGGCCTATAAATACCTAAGTAGAATCAAGACTTGAAGAAGACTTAGATAGTCTTCATCATGTTGCAGCCCAACTTCATATAAACACGAGATGAAATACCGCTGCCCATTGCATTAGTGAATAAAACCTTTTATATAAAATAATAGCTTGTTACACCAGCTTGTTATACCAGCTTGTTATACCTTGTTATATAATAACGGAAGCGAAATATTACAGATCATAACACGAACGTTTGATTTTATAAACAACGTACGTATTAACCTTAAGCAACTAATAGCATCACTTCTTGTGTCATTTCCAATTTCTTCCTGTGATATAATCAGGTGAATGCCATTTGTTGCAGTCTGCATTCAACCGGTAATGTCAGTGGCAAAAACTGATGGTCCGCGCTTAATGGAACTTTCACTGCTTAATACGCTTAGGGTCGAAGCACCTAAACTAGAATGTTTGACTCCAACAATTCACCGGCGAGCCCTAGTTGTTGTAAATGCCGTTAAATTCTACACAGATGGCGTTGGGAACTATCAAATATTTAAGATTTTCTCTTTGCCTTGAAATCGAAGCCATTGTTCCGTTAGCTAGCAAACGCATTGGCTTTTCAACGAAGCGACGGTCAATAGTATTCTGCACTTGCATGCAAATTTATATTTTTCAAAATAACAATAACTGAATAGGATCGCCTTACACACCGCTAGTTGGTCCCGATCTAGGCACCACCTATATTGTGGTAACTTGACATAGCATCGTACTAGGTACATAACTAAATCTCTAAATTCCAAAATGTTAGAACCAAAATGAAACAAACACTTGTGTTCATCATATAAATTATTTTTCTTAGCTGGGAATCGAAACCACAAACTCCGAGAAATTTACCATTCACGTAATGTAATTTGTCAGACAGAGAATAATTTCATTTGAAAATTTCTATTGCAGTTTTTTAGTGTTTCTGCATAAACTAATCTAACCTTAAGACCTATTAAGAGCTTTGTACGAACAGGACCCTACTGTAACCTAAGCCTTGTTATTGTAATATGAAGTGAATTTGCTTCCATATCAAATTCTACCCGCAACAAAAACAGGCAGGCATTATAAAACCCCTATGACTTTATTACAATGAGTCATTGCTTGTAATCAAAAGAAACCTTAAAAACCTACGAGCATGAATTTTAAGGTAAAGTAGGATATAATATTGTATACCATCACGCCAGGTTCTTTTCGAGGTAGGCAGAGAGCACGGTGTGTCTTCTATGTATACATCACTTTCATCACACATGCACTACGATTTTGGAGACTTCTCTCCCAGTAACCAGGATGTGACATACCAGTCTTATACCGTTTACACACGTATTAAAAATATAACTTGAACCATCCATTGTTCTCAGAAACAAATGAATGGAGTTGCGGTTACTGAACGTAAATAATAGGAATGTTTTATAAATATAATTACTCCTATTACTCGATTTAAAAGCATTCCGGATACATGCGGCGTTGTTTTGTTGTATACGCACGTTTCCCTAAACAAAAACCATTAGTGCACCTGGGGTGTTTGGTAGGGTGTATTGTTTTAAGCGTCACCCCAATTCGTAGTGTACGGATTTTAAGTTGGACAGTGCCCGATATGGACACGTAATATTAAAATGTGTTTATTAACAATAAACATAACATAAACTGTATTGAAAATTAGGGATTTTAAGAAGGGAAGCGAAGAACTCGCTTCGACTATATCAAAAAGTACGTGACGTTGCTCTATGTCACTTTTAAATTTAGAATTTCTTATCGTTCCACAGCCAGCGTCTTTTTCATTAGTTACATATTGTAGTCTCAACGATTCCAGTACAAATGCTTACAAGTTGGAATTATTTCAACTATAACGCTGGATGCCGTTCAGCCGTTGCCATCCAAAACGACTCATCACAGTATTTTGAAGATTACGAGCAAAATTAAAAAAGTCTTAAGTAATCTTCAGAGGGCCGCAGCTGGGCAGATCGAAGTGGCCACACATGCAAGTACTAATTTACATAAATCGTACGACACAAGTATGAAACAATACTGTGAATCGGGTCACCCATTTGTAAACATTTTGCTCTCAGCCTTCCGTCGTGTGAACGACTTGGTTACAACCTTTAGTCTCTACTACACGACGCTACGATCTACGAAGTATCGTAAGCCTAAAGGGACAGTTGTCAATACCTTATGTATACTGTTTATGTTATATTATTGGTAATATCAAAATAAACTGAATATCGAATAATGTAGAATTAACAGTGGGATCTAAAACGGATTGTAGCCAAACAAATATTGATCAACATAATATAAACCATCAGATAAAGTATAAACGATTTACCGAAATAATCAGTAACTACAAAATCATATTGAAAGCAGTTTCACTATTTGAAGAAATAAATATTTTTTGCACAATTAATTATAATGTAATTGTTATTTTTGAACAAAGCGAAGTCGACATAACGATACGGTAAATTTTGTCGTGCATTAATTAATTAAGGTTATTTTTTGTTCTCATTAAAAGCGCTCAGGTTGTAAGGTACATTGTTATATTATTACTTAATTAGTATAATCAAGTAACAATGGTAACGGAGAGCCGGTCCGTTATATTCTCCTAATAACAAAAAAGATAAACATTAGAATTCAATAGAAACACCTTAAACTTATTCTAATTATAGTTTCAAATGAATTTCTTTAGTTTGGTATTTCGAAAAAGCATTTTTCCTAATTTATTTTAACTATTATTTATTTAAACCATTTACAGCGCTCTTTGTTGGTTCGTATGTAAAGTAATGATTTTGCATATAAAGAATATTAATTACCAAATCACTTTATTGTTGATCATGGTGGTCATGGTGTTATTAGTACCATTGGCGGATGAGAATTACTACTGAAAAAAACTAAGCCACCACAACCAAAGTTAGCGGTAAAAATATAAAAAGGAAAGTGAAATTAAAATATTTTCCTGCGTTACATAATTATAATATAACACATAAAAAAAATCACCACAGTGGGTAGGTTCGCGTAAGTATTAAAATATACGTTTCGCTAATTTCCTATTCAATTTCACTTTTATTTAAATTTTTCAACGAAATATAACATAGTTCTCGGTTGCGTAGTTAATATAACATCTCCCGCAGATGAAGAAAGCGTTATATACCCTGTCTTGTATAAACATATTTTCTTCAAACTGTTTTAGCATTTACAAAGCGAGTTTCGATGTATGTAGGTTCTTTTTTTTACAATATGGAAATAGAAGACGAGCATGCAGTCCACCTGATGGTAAGTGGCTACTGCCGCCCATGGACAC
>DWQT01005776.1:0-10034 GCA_018244895.1 Myscelus amystis hages | reverse complement strand
TATTTTTTCTAAGAAAAATCGTAGAAAATTGGTTATTAGAGGTATTTGAAAAAAATTCAAGGATTGATTGATTTTTTTAAATACCTCTAATAGCGTTTTCTACGATTTTTCTTACTAAAAATAAATGTATAATATAAACGGCTCTGTTGTGGGATTGGCAACATTGCGCTTGGTAACTTTTACCTTTCCACCGTCGATATGTAGTTGAAACGCTTCACGCTCTGTTTTCATGGTAAGCGCTTAACGCTATAATGTACCTACATATACCTAAGCAATACTGGGTGCAGTTGTAAATATGTATATTCGATATGCAACTACATAATATACCTATGCAGTTTTTCATCACCGCTTTAAAACGCGGAAATTCGACGTACATAATAGTAATAATGTTGAAGTATACATTATTTAAAATGAACATTCAATAAATCATCTTCAAACAAAGACTATTTTGTTACATCCAAATTCATTGAAACTATTACTATGAATGGTTTCCTTAGTTAACATTTCCTCTCCATTCTCAGGACATTGTTAAACGATAAATAATTCCCGAAATCGTGAATAGTTTTTAAATATGTGATATATTTCTTTCTCATAGCCACCTTCCCTACTCCGCCCTAGCCCGCCCAGCACTCCAGGTGTCCACGGCAACTCGCAAGATCTGTTGCCTGCTGGGATCCACGCCTATCCAGTACTGGGGCAGAGTCAACCGCTTGTACTTCGGGAACCCCGCTTCACTGCGTTCACATGAGAAAATCACCAATAGCATATGTTATTATCAAATGTAATCCTTACAGTACCATAATTTTTTATTTAGGGTCTGTTATTAATAAATAAAGTAGTACACAGTTTGTATTGCTTTTGAATAATTAATATACATTTTATTCGCAATATTTTAAAGAGCACAGTAGGATATAACGTAATTTTATTTCAAAATGAAAAGAACTAGGAACTCGTATAGATAATTAACGTTAACGTCATTAACGTTTTGTTAGTTTGTAAGAATTGGTGCACAACTGTAACCTTACAAATAATACTTCTTGAATAAATAAATAAATTAATTAAAGTTAAAATGATTAGTGTTTCAATTAGTAATAATATGTTGGGTCAATTCATATTCATTCAAATCTCAAACTAGATGGAGCTTATGTTATAATGAATAGACAGCTGAAGTACATATATACTTATGTAGATATAAACATCTAAACTGACAACTTAATAGCCTTATTATTATAACGGCTGCATAGCCATTTGATGTTAAACTAGGCAAAGCCTTCTATAATGACGGGATAGCTCATTAACTTTATATATACATAATATATAACACTTTTATATATTTTTATTACAATGACAAAACAGATACACTCGTACAATGCGAGTATTGATGGAATTAGTTGCCGAGGGAGACCAAGACCGTCCTATCACGACCGAATAGGTCAGTCACTGGCTCAAGGGGAGTCAAGAGACAGGATAGGGATATTTGGCACTCTTTGCTTTCTGCCTACCTTGTTAGGGAACTGGCGTGACGGTATAATAATACCTATTACTTTTATTACACCCAGACACAGAACATACAAATGTGCTCATCACAGAAATGGTTGTTTTCTCTGAATGCGTCTATCAATAAACCGTTAAGTTAGTTGCAAACATTAAAATTCCACTTACTCGTACTATAATCACATGCTTAAAGTCATAAGCATTTTTTAAAATGTTTCCATTCATATTCTCCACCGCGCTAATCGTACGCGTAATCCTCACTAAAATGTAATTTAAACACATTAAATCATTTCAACCCATAAAACACAATGTAATTAGCTGATTTCACTAGATTTATATGTACGTTGCTTCATACACCCTTTGTAAATTAGGGCCATTTCATAACGACACACAAATCATCCGCCAGTAGTCAAAAACTAAGAAGTCATTCCTTACGCGTAATCCTATAAGTGTTTCATTATGTTATGGGTGTGATCGCAAACAATTTTAAACCTTAATACGCCAAACTTAAAGATCATATCGAAGGCCACTGTAAAATGAATCAACTATGCGTGAAGTGTCATCTAAACACATTAAATCATTAAAATTCCCATACAGGAGCGAACCACACTAAAAGAACATTGGACAAGCACTCAAATTATACACCCCAAGAAAATAAAGGGATGTTTCAGTAATAAAATTACCATAAGGCATAATTAGGTATTATAATGCAGTTTGCACGGTGGGCACTACGGCATTGAAGCTCGCCTAGACAAATAGTTTGGGTGACGCTCGCTACAAGCACACAATAGGGCGTGTTTACATTGTGTATGAATGTATAATTAATAAAGATATATCGCTTGGAGCATGAGAAAACGGATCCGGTCAAGACTACATTAGGAATTGCGGTCGAACGGTAGAAAGTGAGTTACAAATAAGTTAATATTAAATATATATGGCAAGCGTGCATCCTAGAGTACACCGCTTAATATCAGTCGAGCTAGAAATCAAACGCAAGCCCATTTCGGAATGATAATATAAACGCATGTAAAAGAGACATCAATAATTTTAATTTGTATAATCAACAACGTTTCTTATACCATCTAATAATAATGATATCCCGAACACTTTTAACTCGCGACCATCAGTCTGATCGCAAACTAGACAAAACCTGTATTACGATGATCAGTCCTTATAACAAATATTTGTGCGCGGGAATCGAACCCACGACGTTCGGTGTACAGCTAAGCTAAAAGGCGAGTCTATACGTCATGGTGTATAAATACCCGGTGTATAAGTGTACACTTAGCCCGATACGTCACGCCTCCACACGTATGCGCCGCCCGTCCAAACAGCGCAAATCCTGAGTTATGCGTCATGCGCGCTGTTGCCGCGTTAACGCACAATGCGTGATCAATAACAATTTGAGGACGTCCGCGCCGTTCTGATTTGTGTGGACGCGCCTTTAGCTTTACCACAGATAGTTGCCAGTTTTTGAAGTTCGCAATTGTTTATAATGTTACAGCACACAAATGCACGACGTCACTTTATTGGTTTGGTCAAATTTTATGGTTTCAAATAGATACTAGTAAAGTTTCATTTAAGTAATGTTGCTAGTGACCGCTGAAAATTTGACAGTTTCTTCTGTTTCCAAAATCAGTGGTGATTAAACATAAAAGGCTAAAATCGGCTGTCGGCACCTAAGAGAAAAAGGGATTGTACCTACTATTTTGTCTTTACCTAATTATATATCGATTAACATCAGCCTTGACTCACGTCAAGCAGATAACATCGACGGTGAAACGAGGCAAGTTTTGAGTAACAGTACCATAAAAAGTTTATTAGGAAAAAGTAAAGCAAAGAAAATAAGGAATACGGTAAGTTCTTTAAAAGGAAGTAATGACTTAAAAATTGGTATAACAGCTCATAATTGCTCTAATACAGGCTCAGGCTGCTGTGGCATCTAATAGCTTTAATTAGTATCGAGCTATTCAGGTAGACGCTGAAAACCTAAAATGTAAGCTACATTGCAACTTGACTCCGTAATTTATAAGACGCATATCCTAATTTATGGTTAACCGTAATTTTATATACCTAATAAATTGCAAACCTATAAAAATGTTAATACACCTTTTCTTTGCGTTGCACACGTTTCTTGTTTGTAAATGCACTGTTATATGCGAGCAAGTTTATTTTTACACAGTATTTTAATTTTCATAGTTCCATAGGTACGGGTATGCCCGCGGCACAAGAATGCCTCGCGTACACACTAAATCAGGATTAGCGTTCGATGAGCGCCATATGTGAGTTATTTATGAACTAAACACTATTTCCAATAGGTTCATTATTTATTTACAATTTACACTCGTGAATATAAAATAGTTTACACAATAAAAGGGCGAGAATAAATTAAAAAGTCAACATACATTCTCGATTATAACTATGATTAATAAGCAACAAATTAATTACTCTATTAAATAAGGATTAATGTTGCTATGTAACTTCGAATTACGTTACAAATATGTATCCAATGTGTTCCATATTTAAATATTGTCGCGTTCACAATTTTAATTAATTAGTCCTACGAAAGATAAAAACAAAGAGAACAATTAATAAAAATATAAATAAGCAATAGATTACTCGGTGTTTTGTTAATTAAAATGTGAAATACATATAAATTGAATTTACATTAATTTTCATTTAATAAATAAGCTTTAAATTCATTTCTTTGTAAAACATTTTACCAAATATTCGTTATATCATTACAACTTAAATCATTCGAGCTCTTCGAACAACAACAATTCGAATTTCAAATTTCGAACAACACTGACGAAGCTTCGGAATATATGCGAATTAGCGGGCGAGACTACAGCATCACCTTTGCTTTTTTAAGACTGCTATTTTTTCATAGTGTAATATAACTATGTAGGTTGTATCGCTGCGGTGCCGGGCTGCCCGTGGAAGGGCCAGGTACCTCAGTAAATCAGGATTAGCGCTCCACAACGAGTCCCATTTGCGCGTTATTTATACACAAAATCGAACGTAAGGTCGCGGAAACCGACCGCAGCGGGAACTCTTATCATTTTTACGACGGTTCCCCGAAGACGGCCATCGTAAATAATTAAAGTGTGGGGATAAGAAGGAAATGTCGTTTGTTTTTGTAATTATTCATAAAACTCATTAATTTTCGCCAAGCTTTTGTTTCTTTTAAACAGTCTTAATAACGGACACCAACTTTAATTTTTTTTTAAGTAACCTTACCTATATACCTGTGAAATAATAAAAGAAAGAAAACTTCTTTATTATTATCAAAACTGACTGAAATTTGAAGATAGGTAAAAGATAGCTTAGTACCTATGGATAATAAGAACAGAAAAAATGCGTACACGAAAATACAATGATTGAAGGCACAAAATAAAACATTAAAAGAACAAAGCAGTGGCACAATAATAATGTATTCGGGATCGGTAGAACATCGCGGAAAGCGCCCGCGGGGAAAATTAAACGCACAAAGAAAACATATGGCGCCACAAATACCGACAAATAATCTCATTGTTCATTATATTATATGCAAATTGCACCTGCTATTAGCCGATTGGGAGCTGCCACATAACGAGCGGAAGCGGGAGCGGTTTTAGATTTTGCGTCGATTTCATTACTCTCTTTATTTTCAATTATCACAAGTATCATAATAATAGTTATGTACCTTAACATATAATATAATGCATTTTATAAGAATCGCCAAGCAGTTTGGTAAATTATCAGAACTTTCCGTTTCAAATTCTAACACAGGTTACATTTCCAGATATTTTCAAACACATGCAACTTTTATTAACTTTCATCCTTGCGAATGTTCTAATTTTCGTTCATGCATACCTACGTGTCGGCAGGAAAAATGCTATAATAATACATGAAATGTGAAATTTTGAAAAGAAAGACTGCTGCACTTTTATTTAAAAAAGGAACAGTTTGAAATAATTTTATTTACTTATTAAATAAATAAATTAAATAAACAATGATCTAGTGATTGTATTTACGAGTTATTAAAACTCACTCGAAGATCAGCAGTATGTAAATAATACATGAATATTTGCACATTAACCGCGAAACGCTCATAACTTAAGCGCCAACTGTAAGCCCTGAAGCCATGCATATGGCTTTCTGGCTTATATAATGAATGCATTTTGGGCAAACAATGGGACACAATGTTTTCTACTAAACTTTAAAAATGGCCGTTAATATGCCAATGAAAAAGAGATCGGTTAGAAAGAAGAATGTGTGGCAAGCGCAATGAGAAAGGAAATATTAAACAATACAGCATATGCTTTGTATGAAATGGCTTAAAGTCTTTAAAAATAAATTGAAAATGAAAACAGCAATAAACAATTTTTAATCGTAATAGCAGTTTTGATCAATTTTAACTTATATATTCTTGGTGATCCATATCAGGGGAGAAAGGACTGAAAAGAAACCTTCAAAGCCTTCAATACACTGATAACTGCTCACGTGTTGCTCATGTCCGTGGGAGATCTTGGCCATTCACCATTAGGAGGCCCACCTGCTTGCTAAGTTAAATGTATACGATAAATTGTGATATTGTATGGATGGTGGATATTTTTTTTCATTTATTAACGGTCTAACGTATAGCCGATATTGCGCCCCATCTTCGAACCGGTTCCAAATTAATTGAATCTAGATCAGTTGATGCTTGCCTCCAAACGCAACCGCTCTGGCGGTGGTTTAAAAGGTGCACAATGATAGGTGCTCGTACGAGCACTGCTCAAGCATTCTTTCAAACTCATTCAAATCATCTTCACTAGTTCTTCCGCATTGGCGAAAGTTCATTGATCCCGAGATTGGCGAAGGTATGGAGTCGCCATTCACGATACTCAAAAACAACGGCCGGGCAGACAAAAACCTTTAGGATATACTTTCCGATTGTCCGATTGTCGATACGTGTCCATTGTCCGGGGGCGAGCGACCCCCCGGGCCCGCATTTTGCGCATGTCTGCCTCCGTTGTGCCACTGTCGACGTGGTCGTTCCATTTTCAAAATATACCATCCTGTTGCTTGCGCTCATTTGGACGGGGACGGAATTGAAACGAACTTTGAAAGGTTTCAAATGTGTTGATTTTAATTCAAAATAAATATGAAGCAACTGTAAATACATCGCTTTTTCATATTTAATAATTTTGAACAGTAATAAGTTTTAGGGATATTTTACAAATGTGAACTTATTTTAAAAAACTTAAACCTTTTGATGTTATTTACTTTATTTTAATCTGTTATGATTTAGTATTACTTACATATTTTTTGTGGGTAGCATAGTCGATTGAATGGTATGAATTTACAAATCAAATTTACAAAATCTTATTCGACTAGAATACGTCCCTGTCGCAACAAGGTGCAACCCGTTGCAAAAAGCCCAAAATTGTCCAAAAATTTCTAAACGTAATCGCACCATTGTGCTCACACACCCGCCACAATGGGCGACAATGCCCATCCTTAGCTTTTCTTTTATTCGCAACAATAGTACTTTGCTAACTAACAATTGCGCCCACTGTGTATAAAACGTCACATCTGCTTTGTCACTTAAATTTCGACCGTATACCAACGCAGCGTAGTTGAATATGGAATGCAATGGTCTCTTGAGTCGTTTTAGTTCTGCAAGTGTAGCATCTCGTATGTTTGCCATGGTGTCATTGTTAACTACACCCATTGTTGAATTGTTCACATGCATTGTATCGAGATCAATGCGAAACATTTTAATATTATGAAATTATAAACGTCTTCCGTGCTTTTTGGTATATTTTGGAACAAGAAAACCACAGAGATATATCACTACTAAAGTACTCCACGACTACTCAAACAAGTTTCATTTACGGAAAATTTATTACAATCGCAAGTACTGTCTAAACATTGTCACAGTTTTCTTGTGTGGATTTAAGTAGTATTTGCATATTAATAAAGACGCTAGATACAAAAAAAAATAAGAATTATTAAATCAATTAAAATACACTTCAATCGGTCATCAACATTTTATTAGCCATCGTATAATTAAGCCGTATTTACGATACGGTAACAAAAAAAAACGAACGACTCCATAGCTTTCGCTGTTCCAGTCATCTTTCGATTTATTGGAAGCTGTCTCCACATGCCTCTCGGTAGTTGCGACCGTGGTTCAAACAAACGCAACATCAGCTCACCACGTCACATCCGGTCCGTATTCACACAATATACATTCGTCCCACAATGTCGCGAATTGTCTCCTATACATCCGTAAATATCATTGTTTGGAAACACCAATTACTTTAAACAGATCCTGTAAATGAAAAATACAGGCTATTATCAATCGTACTTATCAAGCAATAACGGTTACTTTGTGTTGACAAACCAAGGTGTGTGATTGACGCTATAAAGACATGTTAGTGAAGGATTAATGCGTCCGGTTAGTTGTGCAATTGAGACGTTATGACCGGAGGAATGGTAGACCGGGCGACTAGTTCTAATAAGTATCGTAAATTGACAATTGATTTCCAGTGCAAGGTGGTTCATTATGACAATTGAGGCATATTGAATGAAACGCACGAGCCTCCTCAGCGTTCACAGAATCTTATTGTAATTGTAACTTTTATCCTTATATGATCCTCCTACACCTTTAACTGGGTAACTATGTCTATCTTTGTAGACTTAATCCGCCTTTATGGTCGTGGGTTCGAATCCTATCTAAGATAAACATTTATGTGTTGAGCACATTTGATTTTTTGTGTGTGTGTGTAATAAAAATATCTATATATGTATTACACAGCGTGTGTGCACTGTGTAAACAGGCATTTGCCTCATATTTAGATGGCCGTCAGATGTTTTGGAAACAACTGACTGCTCTATCTGCCTGTATCTGACCACATTGGTCAAGATAGGTGGATCTTGAAATGCATCAGTACCTACAATCGTACATATTTCGACTGCATATTATCAATGTTGTCATTCTTGTGTGTCTTTCTTTCTACATACCTGAACCATCGGAGCTATATTTTTCTTTTTTTTTGCACCAAATGATACATTTTGCTTACAACACAATACGTATAGTTTTGGTACCCTGTCATAGCGAAAGTGTTTTAGGCCCTAGTCAACCATGCTGGCCAGGTGCGGATTGGTAGACTTCACATTTCCAGCAATGGACCAGTAAAAGGGCCGGTAAAAAATATAGTTTTAGATATACTTAAACGGTAAGTTGGCGAAATCAGTAAAAACTCAATTCTTCTTTTAAATACACGAAGGAAATTAGCAATCTTTTGCAATACTCAGTTCAAGTTCGTATTATATTGAAGTCCATTATTGGGTTTAAGCACTTCCTTCAAACAAATCTTATCTCTACTCAGAAGCTGTTCTCCAAAGTCTGTTGCGGCTTAAAATCATTCACAAATATTTACAACAGCGGAATTAGTACATACATATCTCTACCTTTTTAGCTGCCGACGTGTTATTATGTGAAGTTTCATTGCTAGTTTCGGACTTGGCAAGGCCTTCGTCCAGTAATCCTTATATTGTTATACACATTCATTCATAAATACACTATTGTAAATTTATTTTCTCTTATTCTGCACTTACATACATATACTCGTACTTACTAGCTTTTGCCCGCGGCTTCGCGCGCGTTAAGGTCGGATTAAAACAAGATACCTACATTAGTATTTATCTCCAGTATAAACAGTAGTTTAATCATTTGAAATGGTCTCCTAACCTGCGAAGTTTGGGTTCAAATCCTGGCACCTCTGATTTGTGTCGTGCATTTGGTAACTTTACATGTTTAACGTCGTGAGGAAACTAAAGTTTTTCTCTGTAATTTACACAAAACGCACATTTAGGAAACATACATAATACTCTAGGTGTGGAGGTTTTCTCACGAACTTTTCCCTTCGGCGTTATAAGGAGCTATATTTATACAAATTGGCTATCACTGCTCTGTTAATTCACGTTTACGTAATTGAAGAAAATTAAGTTTTAGCGAAATACGCAATAATAGCATTTGAATCAGTTAACCCAATTCCTGTACCGCAAAGCGACCAACATTCTCCGAAGGCCACGAGACTAATCACCATTATTGAGTTCCATCTGCTAAGTGGTCCTTTGAGTTTGATTAAAGGCGTCTTTAGTACGATTCAATCTGTATTAGTCATCTATTAATCGACAATGTGGCTTCATTATTTTGTAATCTTCATTCATACCTTTTCACCTTAAGCCGGAAAGACCAACAATTGGTTCATACGTTGCCACACGTCGAGCGAGTAAGCTATACGTTAGCGACTAACGATTTCCTGATAGTTTAGAAATTGAACATACAAATATGAAGTAAACCAGAAAAAATAATCATTAGGGTCTTGTAAAGGCTATTTAAAAGGGTGTAAGGGGGATACACTTTTTCGAGGCATTTCAGCTTAGTCCTCATTGGTAACGGCGCATCTGTGGTGGACCTGAGATACAAATCTAATCTTATCTGGGGTTGATTACAAATGTCCGTGGGCGGCAGTAGCCACTTACCATCAGGTGGACTGCATGCT
>DWQT01005775.1:0-10034 GCA_018244895.1 Myscelus amystis hages | reverse complement strand
ATTTCATCGTAATCGGTTCAGTAGTATTTGCGTGAAAGAGTAACAAACATCCATACTCACAAACTTTCGCATTTATAGGTAATATATTAATAGGATAGTCCAGTGATTTGTAAATTGTACTCAATTCGCAAATTTAGTACAGTTTGTAGAATTGTAAAATTGTTCAAGATTTTAATAAAATTTTTGACGATTTTTATATGTTAGACAGAGTGAAGATAAGAGGCAACGAGAGATTAACTGCGTTGCCTCACACTGGCAGATCAATCATTTAGGATGTAAGCATGTACCACAGGACAGGTTATATGTGGTTTAGTTATTAATTTATTATTTCTCTTATATTAATTATATCATTAAATAATAGGATAAGTTTGTATATACTTTAGGTATTAGTTATAACGAACTTTAATGTGTAAATAAGCCTATGTATGTTCATTATTTTCGATTGTCAGGTCTTTATCAGTAATATACATACATACATACATAACCATCACGCCAGGTCCCACGGGGTAAGCAGAAAGCACAAATTAGTAATTATCAGTAATATATGTTGCATATGTTAAAACAGTCAGGATTTAAAGCGTCTAACTATAATCATTATGTCCTCGATACAATGTGGGCGTGTTTCTGTTAATTTGATAAATATTAAAAGCTACGATAGTGATTACTGACAAATCATAACCCGTACCCACGTGAAAGGCCACACAGACCCTCGTGTACACCGAAATTATAACTGAACGTGTTTGTAAAGATTATTACAATATTACCCGCCAACGCAATGATGAGTTCGGAGACGAAAATTTCAAAAACCGGTTACACATTATGCATTATTATGCGGTAAATAATACTAAAAGCACTCTTATCGGTGCTCTTTTGAAAGGCAGATTTTTTTAATTAAAATTCAACGCTCGACCAAATATTATTTCAAGTGAATCCGACAGCTTTCGGAATAGTATTTTCGATATGAAATTTTATATAAAAACTGTGTTTATACCAATAAATTTATATGGGGAATATTTGGACGTTGATAAATAGACAGCTGATGAAGGAAACAAAGTTCTAAACAGACTTGAAAACACATTCTTTGTGTTACTTTGTATTGAAAACAGAATCAATTGCCTATTGTTATATCAATTCTTCTCTAAAAGATAAATTCTTGTTTTCATCCATGTAATTGAAATAATCTATTCCAATCGAGTAAGTGAATGAGAAAAATTTAGAAAATCCTAGAGTTATGAGGTCATTAGGCATTGTATAGAGGGTAACCTCATAGTCACGGTTGTTAAAACTTGTAAATAATATTGATTTCTACCCTCTGGCCGAAAAGTGGCAACTTTTGGCCTGCTGCGGGAAACGAAGCTGCCGCTTTCCAGCGTCGTCGAGCAGAATAGTATACACACCTCGACCAGTACAAAAGAAAGCCTCAGAACACATGTTAGTCCATTACTAGCGATTCAAGACATTTCTTATTTTATCACCCTAAACAATAATATACTGTTACATAACACATTTACATGCGTCTGACTAAGATTTCGATGACTGACATACAGTTTACAATGTAGCGAGGCGCCTAATAAACGGTCACAATTTACGGACGCTAGTAATTCTAGAGTAGCGAATACACATCTTAAAACTACGACCGTTTGTTCTCTCGCCGAGGAGTGAGGTGAGATTCAATATATTCCCGTGTCCATTGCATTTAATTTCGTGTTCCCGAGACGTTAAGCGCACAGCACAATCAGACAGCCACCCCGCGGTACCAACAATGACATGCAGCAGTTTGCTCAGCAATAAACTTTAGGGCCCGCTTTAACTACTCGATGGTTCCTTTGAGGGACAAACGCAAAGTCTTTGTCTAGAGGTCGTTGAACCGTGCCCATATAGTATTCACGCTAACATATCTATACGCCGATTTTTATTGGTATTTTAAAGTCCGAGATGCTAAGTGTGTATGGAAGGATATCCATATTGATGTTGTAAATGCAAATGCATTTATTTCTGTTCGTCTGACGCGTTTTTTAGTTGTGAAAACGAAACTGTCTGTCTCCTTCAACGGAGCTCGCAACGTGTTCCTCCGTCCTGTAGAAACATTTTCGTAATCAAATTAAAGATAGAAAGAAATTTCGAAGGTGCCAGAACCCTCTGTGGCTCGACTCCAGCGGCACCACCGTCACACCTATTTCTGCCTTATAACAGCAGTGTTAAGCGCTGCTGTGTTCTGGTTTGAAGGAAGGAAGGTTTGAGAATATTGTATGGGGGACATACTTTTTCGAGGCATTCCAGCTCAGTCCTTGAAATAGGAATCAATCTTATCTGGGGTTGATTACCAACGTCTATGGGCGGCAGTAGCCACTTACCATCAGGTGGACTGCATGCTCGTCCGCTACTTCCATATTATAAAAATGAATAAATAAATGAAACGACTCTCAGTCCCCGGAGCTATAGGAGTGTTCATTAATACGGCACTTCTGCCGATGTTTACTGTCCATTTTTATGCATTCATATTTCCAAGTTGATTTCGTATTGTCAATTAGTGCGCTCATAAAACCTCTGCGCCATTACGGGAGGTCCTTCAATATGAAATGTACGCGCTTTAATTGCGTCGAGCCGAGCGAAGCTAGCACCGGCATCGTATATTTAAAATACGGTAGTTGAAATTCATATTACGTATCTTAACATATAAAACAATTTCGGAAAAATATATCATGTTACAATCAAAGGAATCGTTTTTGCAGGCAAATTTAGAATTAAATAAACGCTCTATCAGTAATTGCTTTCAAAATGTTTTTATCTACAAATATGAACATTATTATTATTATGATGCCATCATGCCGGGTTCCTAACGGGGTTGGCAAAAAGCAAAATTAAAAATTAATGTACTAAGACTAATCGTTAATGGTCAGGTTAGGTATAGTCCAGGATATAGCGCGCAAGCTTAGAATGTGCTTATTCAGTATTGACCTGCGTAGTTTCGTGCGGTAGTAAATCTATAATAAATAAAATTGGAGTGTCTGTTTGTAATATTAAAATAACCGCTTTTTACTAAATGCATATATGTATGTAAACACGGTACCTACATAATATATACGAAGCCGCGGGCGCCGGTAGTATAAATATATTTTTTTTTGGTGCTCGTAGGAATCTCTACCCGTATATTCCAAATGTAGAGTTCATCCAGCGCCCAAACTTGACCATTGTTATTTAAACTCTGCTTATATTCCTCCATTTTAATTAACTCCGTGATTGATTTACGTAACATCGCGCCGGGTACCTATCTGGGTCACGCAAACGTTTATAGGCGGCACTGAACGCGCATTCATCAAGCTCGCGTTTTATGAATGGGCGAAATATCGTCAATATTTTTTACGCGTGGGATTTATAGCCCACCGCACTTTTCGTTAGCGGAATTGGGATGTAAAACGATTGCAGAGAGCCTTAAAAATTTCCTTATATGTATTTATATGATTGTTTTTTAAGTAATACCTACGTATTTCCATACGCTATACCTATGTTTTATCGCACCTAATACTACCTAGTTCTACTTTCATCACTCACTAAACTGTTATTCTGCTGACCTCATAGTACCTACGTCTGACCTCACGAATCAACTATTCACATAATCGTTTCATAGTATAAAACAAAGTCGCTTTCCACTTCCTGTCCCTATGTGTGCGCAGATCTTTAAAACTACGCAACGGATTTTGCGGTCTTTTTTGATAGATATAGTGATTCAAGAGGACGGAAGGTTTATAATGCACGCGTTGCAATTCAGAATGTCTATATGGCAAAATGTGAAAATGTAGTATATGAATTTAGATATTCCAAGGACAGCGGGAAACTGTCACGGTATAGGCAAAGGGTAATTGTTTTACTCCGAATTCAACGCGCGCGAAACCGCGGGCAAAAACTAGCATATGATGTTCGCAATAAATAATCACCCTTATTTTTCATCGCAGCGGCGCTATCGCTCGTAAATCGCGCGTAAAACAAATTAATGTTCGCGAGTCAATTCGTGCAACCACATAGAGGGGGATGATTATTTACAAATGAACCGACTGCTTTGTTTTAACCATTGAAACACCCGGGCTCCTGCAGAGCGGACCCACAAATGACGGTCACAATAAAGAGAATAAATGAACAAGAATGAACCTTGAAATTGAGTAAATGAAAAATAATATGAAATCATTTTATTTCGTACCTATACCCACATACAAAATGTAAATCTTTAGTTGGATCTAATTTAATTTACTACATATTTGACAACTTTGTAAATAAGTGAAGCTAACAGATGAAACAGAAAAAAATTAATAATTTCAATGTAATACTTTTAGATTTTAACATTGTTTATACCGTTTATAAAGAACTTTAATACAGATTACGAAATCGGTGAACGAAGTAAGTGATTGCAACTAAATGTTATTCTATATAATTTAAGTACACGGTACACGAAAGACTAATTAATCTCACGTTTTATAATAAGAAAGAGCCGGCCGCCATTTCAATATTCTCACATTAGGGGCGCGGCGTTTGTAATCAATATTAATTCGCTTCAGGCGCGAACGAATCATAGTGATACTTCGCCGGCCAATTATAAACGTTTATTTAAGTACCGCTGCATTATTTATCGCTCATAATATGTTCGCGTTTCATGAGTTCAGCGTTAAGCGCTTTATTGTGCAGCTGTAAAAATTTGGTGTTTTATTTACAATGGTTTGTGTAGAGTTACCTAAGTGTTTGCCGTTGCCAGAACTATTAAATAACGGTTTAGGGCATTGCTCGTTTGAAAAAGGCACATTTTTACTTTCAAAAGTTATCATCCTATTTTGTATTTCGAAAGTAATTGACCTCAATAAGATCAACCTCAAGAATTTCAAACCGCTAGGACACCAGTTCTAATTATAAATAAATATCAATATATCCAACTTATGCTAACTAAAATAATTCAACAATATAACAACTTCCTAACATTTAAAATCGTCGAATACCCGCGGATAATCACCGCGGAATGAGTATTGTGGCAAACGTAATAAATTAAACAAAGATCATAAAGGTCCCAGTTCTGAACGAATGAAGATTCATCGATGTTTAATAAATCATTCGCTCAATACATTTTAACAATTACCTCGTTGTGCTAATGACAAGCGTGTACCTACTGATGAACATTGATCCTTCACTAATAAATATCGTAATGGTTAGATGATTAGTACCCCCATCTCGAATAACACTGGCCTCGCGGTGTAGTGGTTACCCTGACTGCAAAGGCGAATGCCGTAAATTCAAATCTCGCGCACGACAAACAATTGTGTGATGAGCACATATATTAGTTGCCTGGGTGTAATAAAAGTATAGATATAAACATTATAATCGTATGTATATATGCATTTTTATCAGCTGCTTAAGTACATACATAACCATCACGCCAGGTCCCTAACTGGGTAGGCAGAAAGCTGCAAAGCGAACTATTGCCTAATTTGGAATTCCTTAATTCCTATCCCAAATATTATCTGGTCAGTCCTTATCCTGACCAATTTTACAGACACCCCCATACAGAGCGAATAATAACCGTATATAAAATAATACTGTCATAATAACACCACCAATCTGAATTATGAAGATATTATATCTGGTATGGGAACAAAAACTGAACACCCATTATAAAACAATTGTAATTAAAGAATTAAAAAAAAAAGAGTGAAATAATCTTGAAATAGAACGAATACCGTTGGTCATTAAGACCTATTAAAGCCAGCAATACCGACATGCGACAAGTTGTTTGAATGAGTTATAATTTTTTTTTAATTGTCTCGAGATAAAAACGCCGGAATGTCAACTGTCAGATGACACAAATGGTCAATGGCGCTTGGGGTCATTGCCCTTTGATTGTCAATTCCATTAACCTAATATTGTGATGAAACGGTTACGTCAATTTACAGCTGCAAAACTGTTCAAGGGCTGTTACTTGCTATACTAACAAACCGGAACAATAGTTTTAAGGCTATAATCTAAGAATAGTAGCTGATCGAGAGGCACTGGCTATCCGAAGAACTAAATGAAATGATTTTTGCTTTATAGAGAACGTTCTATTAACAACTCGATGACAATATTACTTTTGTAATTTTAATGTAAATATCTATACTTCAGCGTCCTCACAGTCAAACATTCACTACTATTTCCTTTCGGGGTAAGCAGAAACTATGTAACTCTACAAAGTACGGTAATTACATATTTCGTCTGGTTCTAAGTGTATTGTGCATAATCGCCTTTTCTTGTAATTTTAATTCACATTCCTATTTTAATTATGTTAATATTTTTACAAGTAATTTCTGTAGTAATTTCTCATAAGTTTTATATTCATTTCCCACTACACAAGTGAGCTGTAAACATATTCCATTACAATTTTATATTACAAATCCCATTTGGTTTCCGTAAAAGTAATGCATCGTTGCAACACTATTGTATTGCAATTGAGAACTGAAAAGAAATAAAAAAATTAATACCGCATAGAATAAAATCCAATTGTTCGGTCCAAGTTACAATCGAATAGAGGAAAATGAGAGAGTTATTTCATACAAATATTATATTTTCTCTAAGTATCTTCATTACGTTCTTTAATTGTTAATATTCTAATTAAATTTTATTCAATACAAAATTTTCACAATTACAATTACCTACCAACGTACGAAGAACCAACAATGAGATTGTATTTTATATGCACACGTTTACAAAACAAACGAAATTAAATACGATACAAAAAATCATATCTAAACCATTGTAGAGAAAAAAATGTTATTTTAACATTACGATCCGTAGGTATAATGAACTAATTTAACCATTTCATACATTCATTTTGTACCGTGTTTCACGCGGCCTGCAAAGGCTCGATACACCGCAGCTCCATTCGAAATAATACCTCCCAGCCGCGCGTGCACCACAAACAGCCTCCGAAATTGTTTCTCGCGGCTCCGTACATTGTTGCGTTAATTTCAAAACCGCTCATTTTTTCCCGCGCACCATTAAACTCAATCAATGTTATGTTGTGTTACCACCGCCGCTAGATGGCGTTAATTTTACACCCAACCATTCTGTTGGTTTCATTACAACGATAATGCTATTTGTTATATACGTTGTATCCATTTAATATGGGAGCATGTTAACAGATAAAAATGTATAGCAGCTGAGGGTTATTTTTTATATTTGTTACCATAATGATTGGGTGGCAAAAAGTGGAGAATCTATACATTGTTAACAAAAACGCCAACGAACCGCAATGCGAGCGGCATTCCTTATTCAATTATACGACCGAACCCGTTCCACCCTGACGCCGCACCCAAAACCACCGCCGCAAAAACCATCGACAACAGCGCATCACTAGTTCGCGACAATACGAAACTACGAACACAATAAAGTCATTAAAACGTTTACACACACCGTCCCTTGTCGGACGAGTGGCCGGCCAATTAAAATGAACTAGTGTTGGGCCAATCGGCGTGTCGATAAAAACTGTGGGGCCGCGTCACGTAAATACGATGTGACTGCCGTGAAGGCATTACCAAGTTTCCCTTTTAAGTCGTCTCCTGCGGTGTCAAGTTGCTTGGGCGAATGAAAAAAATAAATTCCACTCAGCAATTACTATATACGTAAGTAACGCGAAGTGGTAAGGCGCTGGCTGCACCTCAAACGATAAACTATAAACAATAATAAGCTTTAAATTATTTTATTTTTGAGTGAAGTAAATACTTGTGGTATAATACCAAAAACAATGATTTCTTCTTTACGGATTTCAAAGGAATGGAATCTTAAATTTGAAGGTAATAACGAAAGGTGACTCAAAATCACCAAATTTTACAAAAGGATTACAATTGCTTAATTTGAATCAACGAATGGTTGCGCCCTCTAGGGACAAGTTATAATAATATTTGGGACAATTCAGCACACGGCAATCTAATCCCAAACTAGTCAAAGCCTGTACTACGGTGACTAATACATATTAATATGTATATACATACATACATGACTAATACATACATACATTTAAATACATAGGTATTTTACTGCACCCAGATAGATCAAACAAGTGTTCATCACACGTTTGTCCTGGATGGGGTTCGAACCACCGAGCTCCAGTTTTGCATTCAGATCTAACCATTGCACCAAGACGTCAGGCTATAACATACATATTTTAATAAAATCATTTATCACTTATCTCTCTTAGTGTTACACGTGGAGGGAATGCGTGTTGGGATATAAGTGTCTAGAAGCTCATTCAATAATTACCTTTGAACTTATATAGGCAAATGGGTGGTATTCCGAACTTGTTCTATCGGTTGACTTTATATCGATTTCAATTTAATATCCCCTAAGTATTCAGATATTGATCGTAACTTTATTAAATACTTCAGCAATGTAATGTTGCAGCAAATGAGCTTTATTTTTGAAAATAATGCACTTAAGAAACTTAGTATCGCATTACGGATTAAAGTAAAGGTTTCTTCAGACGAGACGATTGCAAATGTAAAATTTTAATGTTGTATGTTGAGAGTTGGGACATCTTTACATATTACATACATAGTATAAAACAAAGTCGCTTTCGCTTCCTGTCCCTATGTATGCGTAGATCTTGAAAACTACGCAACGGGTTTTGACGTGGTTTTTTTAAATAGATATAGCGATTCAAAAGGAAGGTTTGTATGTATAACTAGCTTTTGCCCGCGGCTTCGCACGCTTTGAAATTCAGAATTTCTTAATGGCAATAAGTAAAAATGCTGTAGGTACATGAATTTAGATATTCCAAAGATAGCAGGAAATTTTCACGGTATAGGGAAAAGGGGATTGCTTTACTCCGAATTAAAAGGACTGCCTTTAAAATGATTCAAAAGCACTAAATATAAATGACCACCAGTCCAGTTAACCGTGTACGAAGCAAAATGTAAAAAAATTCAGACTAACCAAATTGAAACTGGCACTTAAGCATTGTATACACAATGTACACATACAAAAGGCTTCGTTTCAATAATTCATATCTCTAATACGTGCGAGGACTCCAGTTTAACACCTCGGACAGCACAAACAAACAAACGAAACGACTATTACCATTCATATCATGTTTTCAAACAGACTTATTTTTCTCTTCGGCGATTAAAGCCACTTTTTCGGGGTACGCCAGTGTTATTTGAGCTCCGTTTTGAAAACGACAACCTGTTCACGGAGTTCTATCGTACACTGGACGGTTACGATAGCTAATAAGTTCGTAGACTCAAGTGTGTTTCTTTCTATAGGATAAAAGAATAGCTGTGCACACATCTGTTGTAGGCGCGTACGGTTAGAAAGTAGTGCATAGAAAAACCAATAACAAATATTCGACTCGCCGGCAAGATATAGATTTTTTTGATTTCGAATTAGTATATTTTACACTCATACGTTCCTAACGCATTCTATTCTATTATAACCTAAACATAGATTTACATTCACGCTCATTACGATAACAGTAGAGAGACTAATTTCCGAGAACTTTAACGAAACTGATATTAGAAAACGCTAATGAGACCGTAGGTATATGTTTGTTGAGAGATCTTAAATATTAGTAAACATGCAGATCCGTTGGAGTTGCTATAATACAACACATAGTAATATCCTAAGAAATAATGACCAAAATATAGCGAGATAGAACATTTTCTGGAAATTTCAGCGAGCATTAAAACGCATTTTTAATGTACCGAGTGTTGCAAACACAATCAGCCTGTCCAATCAGTGCTTGTTAATTAAACTTTTGCGAGCAGTGGTAGCCTAGTGGTTGAAATTCAGCCTCTCACTCCGGGGCGTCTGGGTTCGATCCTGCCACGCACCTCTGACTTGTTACGTGCGCTTTATACGTAACTAAAATTTAAATATCACTTGCTATAACTGCGAAGAAAAACACCGCGAGGAAACCTGCAAAAGGTGGTAGAACCCTCTGTGGTTCGTCTCCGGCGGCACCACCGTCACACCTATTTCTGCCTTATAACAGCAATGTTAAGCGCTGCTGTGTTCTGGTTTGAAGG
>DWQT01005774.1:0-10035 GCA_018244895.1 Myscelus amystis hages | reverse complement strand
TGGTCGAGCGGTTAGAGACCCTGACTGTGAAACCGGAGGTCGTGGGTTCGATTCCCACCCAGAACAAACATTTGTGTAATGAGCACATTTGTTTGTTCTGTGTCTGGTCGTAATAAATATATCTATATAAGTATTATATAGTATGTATATAATATGTATTGTTTATCAGCTGTCTGGTTACCATAACACAGACATTGAATTGCCTAATTTGGAATCAGATAGCCGTGTGTGGAATTGTCCTAAGACATTATTATTATTATTATTATTGTTAAACGCAAATGAGATGTCGACTGGAACGAACACATTAATTTTACATTCTGTTCCTATACCATTTATCGGACCAGACAAGTCGTGACGGTGTCAAAGGGACCCCGAATCCCTGGGATGGAGTTGCAGTTCCAACACCTTTGAGGGGTACACGAGGGCACCGCACGGACCACTTGGGACCCTGATACCCAACACCTTCTCCACAACCACCTACTTACCCTAACTCTACAGATCCTACGTCCAGGTCAAAAAGGATGAATTGAATATTTCCCAGTTGCAGTAAATTTATATCCAAGGATTTATATTGAGAAATGAATTCTCTGTTCGTTTAGGTTATGTTATGGGAGAGAATCTTGAAACAGCCATAGTATATTTGCCACCAAAAAGGTTAGTAGAGCTTAGCCTGTGAAGTTTGATAACTTTTTGACTGTAAAAGCGTTATCTGTTTGAGTCTGTGCCTATTTGAATTTCACCATTGCACGAAAGCGCTTCCTTTTTCTCGCTCTTTCTCTCCCAAAATATTTATTAGGTAAACCAAATTGAGAGTTTATTCCAAATGTTCAGCTTTATGTATTTTGGAAATATGTATTAAAAAAATATAAGTGTATATAGAATTGCATCCCTCCTGTGAGGACGTTAGCGGGAAAGTAACATTTCTTATTTCATTGTTATTCGTTTGTTAATTATGAGTTTCACACATAATTTCACATTTCACAAAAGTAAAGAAATAGTGGGTATTTTAAAAGTTTTGCCCCACAATAGTGAGTCAGTGTTGGAGTGGGTGATGAAATTAGCTCCATTATTACGTTAGTACCGCTTTAGGTACTTATTTAAAATAATCTAAAGTATAAAAGGTACATAAACGATACTTGGCAAATAATAAGTATCTGTTCTTCATTAGTCTGCTGATAATATCTAAGAATTCTAATGTCTAAGAATTCTGTTTCTAGGATGATTTATACCAGATCTACATAATGGTAGTGAATAGCTTTCTTTGAATGGAAAAAAAAATTTTTTTTAATCTGTTGTACGTCGAGATCTATATAGTATTATGCCCATAAAAGAATTGATGACGGAAATATTTACGTGCAATTTTTGCTACAACAAATATTGCCAAATAATAATTAATAGGTATAACATTTGTAAACAAAAGAATTAAGACTGTGTACTGGACGATACAATAAAAGTTAATCAACTAAATGTCAACCTTTGACAGCTATTATCATACATTATAACGACAATGACCGTCAAACGTATTAAAGCACGAGTGGTCAATGGAAACGCCTTCTTAATCTTAGTCCTAATAAATATCTTGAACTTAATATCCCAACCCTGAACGTCTAAAAGATTAAAAACTTAGAAATTCCTAAATTTTTCATTGAATCATAAAAAAAATGCATTACCTTAGATATATTGATTGGAAAGCTATTTTCATATAAAAAAAAAACATGAATAGTTTAAGTGGATGAAAGGACAAAAAATGTATCCTAATATAAAAAATTCGAAAGTGTTTGTTTATTCACGTCGAAATTGAGCAAACTGTAGAAATATGAATCTTGGATGAAATTTAGTATCGACATAGTTAAAGTGCCGGAGAGTGGACATAACATATGCCACTTTCGCAGATAAATTCGTCAATTTATTGTTGAAACATATTTTAATCAAATAACCACTGTAGACGGCACTAAGGGCGTAAAAACAGTATGACCTGTGAATGAATTGAATTCTATTTTACTTGCCGGTGAATCCGTTGGGTTACTAGGTAGGCCATACGTTTTACCAAGCGCCTACTACAAATATACAACCAATTCCATCCCATTGATATTTGAGCAGGTAATTGTATCAGGCGTCTGTAATATTTAATGTTAGTAGATTAAAGCTACTTTCCCTTTGACGATAATGCAAATTAAGGTAAAAGTAATTATGTACATACATCGATACTTGGATATTGACATATATGTACGTAGCGTTACTTGGGTAGAACCAATTGCAAATAAATGGTTCCTTCCGAAAAATCTTGAACAGATAACATTACTGTATTCAAAAGTACCTAATGCTTTTTTAGCGAAATATTAGCTTTACTGTTTGAATTTCCCTAATAGCAGCTGAAGCTTTTTTATATTTAAACTAATTCGACTATGTAGTTAGTTTTACAATCTGACAGTTCACTTGTTAGCTAAAACAAATTGTTAACAGTTGCCAATAGATAGCATCATTGTCTTATATGAAAAAAATAAGTTTTTGTTACGAAAACATTATGTTTCAAATGTTCAGCGGTTAATTTTCGTCAAGAATAGGAAATACTAGCTTTATATGTTGTTTGAATCATCAATTTTGATAAAGAATGTACCGACAAAATAAAAGATTTTATAACTTTTATTAAATCATACATGTATCAAATGTCTTGATTGTATGTCACTATTTAAATCGTACTTTCCGTTGCTGATCCTTAAATAAATATGTATACGAGCGCGATGAAGACATTGTTTGATTTATGAAGCCTTCACATCCAGTTTTGTACGAGAGAAATACATAATACATGCTTTACGCTTCGCTTATAATTCGTTATGTGTATAGTTCACTACAAGAAAAATGCTTTGGACGATGGTAGAGGGGACAAGTTTGCATATACGAGTAGTAGTGTTGTAGTATTAGACTCATGAATCACGCAAAAAAGTATACTCAAAACGGGAGAAATTGGACGACAACTTAAACGAATATATAATATGAATTAACTGCGTTATCATACGGATGTGCAGGGTCGGATTACCTCTCCGCCCCACCCCTCACTGTCACACAGACCGATAAAACGCATAATATAATCACTTAGATTACGTGTAATAAGATTTATTCAAGCAAATAACGCACCTAAAAAATCGGCTAGCAATTTTGAACTAACAAGACGAAACCGCTCAAAAAGTGAACAAAATCAATAAGTTTTTACAGACTTCAAAAAGGAGGAGGTACTCAATTCGTCTCTATTTTTTAACACGCTTAAGTATATTAGCTTGGGTTGTATCTATGTATTTAACGGTATCTTTGAGCTTCATTTTCAACACTTTCCCGAAGTCTGATTAATGTGAAACTGCACACGTATCAAGGACCGATGACAATACAATAACAGTTTCCCATTATCCATATTATGACCGCCAGGATAGTAATTATTTTATAGATCTTCTGTAGGAGAGTAGGAGAGATAGAGTTTTCTAATTTTTAATTCGATTAGCAATAAAAGCGTGTTGTCTTAAACTATGTATTATTATTTTTTCTGATATATTGAGGTTTTTAGGCCATAGCCTACCACGTTAGCCGTGTGCGGATTCCAGACTATACATATATACCTACCTCAGAAACATTTTATAGCATACTCTAAAGTGTGCAGGTTCCTAAAAATGTTTTCCTTCAACATGATAGCTATTTACATTTTAATAAACAAAACGCACCTTAATAAGAAGGAAATGTATGCCACGATTAGAACCCAGAGCAAAGTGCCAAATAATCGCCAGTCCTTGAGCGATTACACTTATCAATGCATTTCAATATAAATAATATAAGTAATATCGTTTCTGTTTGTGTGTCTTTTAGACATTTCTAGATTAAAGCATCGGTTTCGTATTTGATAAAGTTTAATCTGGATATTATATGAACTGAGATGAAGAACTTCTGGCATTTTCGCCCGAATAGTCTACTTTGCACAAGAAACGCAATATTTTCAAATCAGATTATTTGTGGCAGATAATGCATTACCTATATGATATATGTATGTTATTCAAAATATAATTATATTGCTATATAATAGATATATTTATAATGAAAACAATATATTATGTAACATTTTACACGCAAATCGAAGCAGGCGGCAACTGTTATTTAAAAGATAATACTGATAACGTTTTTAAGTAATGCCAATGTGCTGAAAAAATGTACTTCATTAATAAAAATACAATTGTCGCGTAATCTAGTATCCGAAAACCGTACTTGTTTGAAACGAATCATTAGTATATCATACTTGAAAGGTTTAGTACGATACAATGTACGTAATACCGTGGTTACGACATTGTAGTCTTAGTTACAGCGCAATTCAAACGTATTCACGGCAGCGAATGAGTGTTTCATTGTAAACTGCGAATGTATTTAAGTAAATGTAATATTTAATGGATTAATTGTTTTGTTTTGCGAGCGTTTGTACGTGTGTGTAGTAAAAATGTTCGCGCGCAGTAAGTTGCTGTTGAACATTCGCCTGTGTTTCTTCACTGTGGCATTTGTGCATTTAGCTGTAGCTGCCGTTATTATACTATCTATCGACATGTCAGATGATGCTGACCCCAAAGTGAGCGCATACATCACTGTGAGATGGAGACTCATCACTTGTTGGTTCAACGTAAGTTGTTGTACCTACATAGAAACTTTGACATAGCGATTTTTTTTAATTCGAACTACGATAAATCCTTAAATTGCCAGTACTTTATTATAATAGTTGTAGATTATTAATTTCCCTATAACTTTTGTCTTTAACACTTTTTTGTAAATATATTCCATGCAGTAGGTAGTTTTGGAACAGCCCAGTCCAAATCCAAACCACTTTCAAATTTTGCTTAATTTTAAAGATCTACTTATTCACACTGGAACTCTAGATGTACGAACTTCTCTATCTTCCAGTTAAAGTCACGTCAAAATCGTTTAAGCCGTCCCAAAGATTACCCCAAACAAACTGTGCACGACCAATATTTTAATTTTTATTATTTTCGTTGACATATTATTTTTATTTTTCTTTAGTTATTGTTTATTTTGATTTTATATTAAATATAGTCGAAGACGGTGGCAGAATGTACTTGACATTTCCAAACGAACAACCGAGCCCGCGCAAAATTCGTCTATACCTCGTCCCACTCCCCGCGCGCCAAAATGGTCTCGTATCGCTTCGCTCTGCCACCGCCCGCGCCGTATACCGAAACCAAATATTTTTTTATTATCAAAATCAGCGACCCATCCCTCACACAAACAGAGAGACAAACAGACATAAATTTTAAAACAGGTTGTGGTATGTCTTGGTATCATGTCAATAAGTGTGATTACTTCAGAAACTAATTATTTTGAAATTACAGATAGACGCTTCAAGTTTATAAATATGTAGGTACTGATAATAACGTCGCGAGGAGACCCTCACACCTTTGAGATGTTATAAAGTGTATAATATTTTCTGAGGTGTGTGAAGTCTACCAATCCGCACTTGGCCAGCGTGGTAGAGTGTGGCCTAAACCCCTCTCACTATGACAGGAGACCCGGTCCAGCACTGGACCACTAAAAAGGGTTAAGAAAAAAGAATGAACTGATGATAATAAATTTATATGTATCCCACGCAAGTTCTATGACCTCAGCTCAGTAACCACTATAATTCATGTCTCTCACATAAAGATCAGTCTAGTGACTAGCATAGATTTCAACTATAATGTTTATTTGATTTAAATATTATGCACCATTGATACAGACCTTGGTCAAGTCTCGATCATCCTGTTTGTCGATTGAATCGCATCATTGCGCTCGCGTTCAAGGATTCTGAATGAACAATTGTCTCATTTGTCGTGAAGCGTAATGACAGTCCTAATCGGCAACTACCGCATACTTATATGGATGCAGAGATGTTTTAGACACGTGTGTTACCAAGCCATTACGTGTATTGGATTCATAACTAATCTATACTAATATTATAAAGCTGAAAAGTTTTTTAGTTTATTTGGTTGAACGCGCTAATCTCAGGAACTACTACTATCCAAATTGATAAAATATTTTTGTGTTTAATAGTCCATTTATTGAGGAAGGCTATAGGTTATATAATAGCACGCTATGGATAATAGGAGTGAAGCAATGTGTTTTTTTTGCATATTATGACAATGGATTAATACTCGTATATGAATTATGAATTAATATATCGGGGTAACATATTTCAAGGCTCCAGAAATATAATAGAGACTACAAACAATTAATAATAATCGATTCTAATGGTTTAAAAGAAAAAACTATTTGAATATAAAATAATCTGGGAACACTTCGATTTTGTAATCTGAATATAATAATGACCTGATAATAAATAGGTTTAATAATTGTAAGTCTATTTCTACTAATCATTCGGTAAGATTTTCAAATGTACCCTAAAAAAATCTTTAAAACAGTAACTGTTTCAAATCTTGTTCTTTACACACCGAAAAAACCGTTGAATAAAGAACAAGATTTGCAACAGTTCTATAAATAATATTCTTCATATCAAATTCGGGCATCATTTATCTGCATCATTTCTGATACGCCCAAAAGGTGACCACAATTTGACATTTGCAATTTTTAGGTTATAATTTTTTTTTTGTGGGCATGTGTGTGAAAATCAATGTTATTCTCTGCGCTTTCAGCTAATTACCCTGGCATACCTTCCAATCTGCTTGTATTGTGACTGGAAAGAGAAAATTGGGCAGGGAGACGAGAAACGAGTCGCGTTGCTGAGAAAACTGAGAGACCTCGTGATGACCAGCATTCTTTTTCCAACGATTATGGCAAGTATCCGATTTATCAATAAAACGTCAAAGTGAATCCAACTAGCAACTAGCAACGATAGTAGTTTTCCATTATCGTTGCTAGGCTGATCTGTAATAATAATCGTTATAAGATATGATTACTAGACTTAAAACTTACATAGTATTACACTGAAATATTATCTGAGATTACTTTTACTCGTAGTTGTATTAAAAATACAACGATTCCATGACAACTATGATTATTCTTTTCTCCGAAATGAATGTACGGATAACCTGGAATATTAAATATGTTCACGTTGACGTTTATTTTCCAGTACGCAGACTTATTTTTCTGGCGGTTATGGTACACGGATAAAAGTCTGCTAGGACCGCCCCGGATATTCGATTATCTGCCGAACTGGTCGCATCACTCGCTCCACACGATCTCTATGGTCTTCGTTGTCTGTGATCTGCTACTGGTGCCGCGAGCCAGGCCAAACAGCTTGGCGCCGGGGCTCAGTGTGATGACTTCCTTTACACTTGTCTATTCTTCTGTGTTAGTATGAATGTTGTTTTTACGAATAGTGTTTCGATTTGTCGGTTAATTCTCTGCCTGCCCCATAAAAAAGTGTGTGTGTCAACTCCGACGCACGACGCGAGTTTACTCCTGACGAAAGATAATTATGATATACATTTATCGAACAGAAAACGAGGGTAAATGAACGCAGCTTCTAGAATGATAAGACAATCAATAACAAATCAATAACAAAGAAAAGCTCAAGTTATTTTATCTCATTTCAGGTTAATTTGGAGTTACTACAACGGAATGGCTGTGTATCCATTTTTTGAAGCATTCAATGTTCCAAAATTGATGCTCGTTTTTGTTTACACGTATATAGAGTTGCTGTTCTATTTCACGACTCAGTGGTGCATTATAGACCTTGTGTGGGGGCGGAGGAAAAGGGCGAAATCGCTATACAAGACTTCAGTGAACAATTACAAAACGTGAAGGCCCATAGATACGAAGATACGCTTCACACGAAGAAGTGGCCGACTGTGATGTTTAAGGTGCGGGTTTATTCGGACATGCAATACTGAACTACCTCTGTTTCACTCACTCGCATATTGTGACATTTACTATATTTTTATAAACGTAACATCAACCAATAAAGCATTCAGTCAGTTAAGTTGATAAGCCAAAAGAATTTTTTCTTATACAGATAATCTGTCATTGTACTAAACAATGACAGATTATCGATTATCGATTTAAACAACGAGATAGTAGTATAATTACCAATTTGTTATCAGTTATGTATTGTTAAGACATTCTAAATACGACCAATATACACAATAAATTGGTACTTTTAAACTTAACTGGTTATATAAGGTAGATAAAAAATTCATTACCGTTCAATGCATTATATGTTCATATTACATATAAGTGACAATCCATTTTAATTAGCATTTAATGTGGGTAAATAAAATGTTTTCATTATTAAACGCGATGAAATTTCCACCAACCATAATTCATCTATACTTTGCTTCAATGCTTCTAACAAGCAACACCTAGCGCCATTTAGCGCGCACATATTCAAGCATGTTTCGTAATATAAAAATGGCTAAAATAAACGATCGTACTCACTGTATTGTTATCTCCCAGGTCTAAAGTAATGACCTAACCTACTTTTGTCTTTTTGTCTTTTGTCCTAATGATAATTATAAAAAACTTAAACACTGTGCTGTGGATAGTAATCCTAGAAGCCCCTCAGGATGAAAATGTCTGATAATTGTCTGTGGCCTTAGCGTTGGACGTAATACGACAAAACAATATAGTAGTGTGGTTGAGGAAGATACCAAAGCAGTGGAATATGAAGTAAATAAAACAAGATATTGTTGCAAGCATTTTATTATATGACCATCAAATAATCACATAGTCTCTTGGCACCTGCAAAGTATGGTATAAAAATACATAAAATGTAATGTACACTAAAAGTTAACAATTCTCTTATCTATATCGTGACCTAATGATAATTACCCATCTTTCGTTCGTTTAATAATCATTTTTACATTTTATTTTAATTCTAAAACAACATAATATCGTAATAGGGAACCAGTTGACTCCAACCATAGACTAAGCACTAACTTAGGGTATGTCAAAATATATCTGTACCTGTATATTATGTAGATACTTAAATATCTACAAAAATAAATAAATTGAGCAGAACCCTTATGTACTGACTTTAAAAGATATTGTATAAACAACATACATACATTTTTAAAATACTCATTGTATGTATAGACAATTTGATAATAAATATTGGTGTCTATGACGCAAATACTTTTTTGAATGGACATCGAATTCTTAACCGCCGGTTATTTATAGCAATTATATTTCATTAATTGAAATAATAAATAGCAATATCTGTCAGTACACAAGACAACAGTAACACCGTTATTACATTACTCCTACATTATGGTAGGTACGATTTATATGCAGAACATAATTATATTTATTACTTAAAACTACGGCGAAACGAAACTACAGCGTATCAAAAATACCGTGACATTACAAAGTTATGTCTATGGCAAAGTACACAGTCTGCCATAGACAACATGTTTATGGTTCTTGTATAAAAAATCACGTATCTATGGCAAAGTGTCAACAGTTCACCATAGACAAGATCTGTATATTAAAAAGAGGTCATTCGAATTAGGAACGTTCATGGCAAAATTCTTGTAAATACTAGAAACATTTAAAAAATATTAATAATTTGGTTTTTCGAACAGCACAAAATTATCACAGCTACGTGTTGTTTGGACCCATAATTGTTACAGGCAATGCATATTAAAAGTTTATTTTTCTTAATAATCGGGATTACTTGCCAATGTACCGTATTAACTTTATTGTTATTTTTAATAAAACTATCTATTCACCAACTCCAGACGGCTGGGTATAGGCCTTCTCTAGTAGCTAACACTCGATATAACATCTTTATATCTATCATAAATTGTATAAGACACTTCAAACTGGCCGCTAATAAATATTACTAATATGACTTTTTTATAATATGGAAGTAGCAGACGAGCATGCAGTCTGATGGTAAGTGGCCATTGCCGCCCATGGACATTTGTAATCGACCCCAGATAAGATTAGATTCCTATCTCAGGTCGACCACAGATGCGCCTCCACCCCTGAGGACTGAGCTGGAATGCCTCGAAAAGTATGTCTCCCTTACCACACCCTTCAAACCAGAACACAGCGGCG
>DWQT01005773.1:0-10037 GCA_018244895.1 Myscelus amystis hages | reverse complement strand
GATGTGGATGAAGCATGACAAGTTTGTAAGGACAGAGATATTTGGCACTCGGTGCTTTCTGCCTACCCCGTTAGGGACATAGCGTGATGGTTATGTTTGCATGTATGTCTTTTAAAATTATTTAAACTATTTTGACTCAAGTTAATTTAAAGATAGGCGAAGTCAGCTTCGAATTTTATTACTAAAAATTGTGCTTTTCAAATCGAGAGTCCAAAGAGTGTTATGATTTCAAGGCCTCCGATAAACCTTAACGACTGTCTAGCGGTCGTCCGCGACTATTCTGAGTGCGTACTATCTTATTAACTCAAGATCTTATCTTTTTTATTCCTTTTCATATTCGTTGTCGTATTTTTATGTTGTAAAAGCCGGCGTTAAGGCTCCGGGCTATGAATGACACTATTGTATGATTATTACACCCTTCAAAACCAACTTAATAATGCATAAACTACTGTAGATAAAGTTTAAATTGGCAATGTTATTGTAAAATAGTACGATTGTGTGCTATGTGCAGTTTTGTTGTCGTGTCTTCAATAAAATTACTTTATTAATCCGGGTTTAAAACGTTCGCAGACTTGCAACGTTTGCAGAGTGTAAACTATCTGTAAAGTTAAGCGACATAGTGCACGGTCGGCTTTTTACGGCTCACCGCTAGCGGCCAATTTTTAAGAGCGTTTCTGTTCTTCGGCGGGTATGTTATGGAGTTACGGTTAGCTAACAACCAATAAGCTTCCTTAAAAGCCTTGAAGGCAGCGTAAAAATATCGATCATATATAAACACACAGCCAAACCTAGGTGTATACTCAGTTTTTTAAATCCATTACTATAGCAACTATATTGTCCAATGTACCGTTTAATAATGTCGCAAATTTCACAAATTGCTTGAGATAAGTTAATCAGTATTTTAAGCAACGCAACATCGCACAAGTTAGGATTGAACGGGACAGTAACTGCATATTACTCTGTCCCCATAAATAGTTTAATATTAACGCGGTATTATGCTTAGCGAGCGATTTTTTTGGCGTAGAGCTAATATAACTTGTAGCTAAGTGTAGTAAAGTTTTGCCAGGAACTTATTTTGCATTAGTGTTATAAATGCGCCTCTTGGGTGATTCTACGCGTGCTGTGTAATATTTTTACAGTTTTACGGCCACTGGGGCTTAGGCTCTAAGATTTTATAATAATATTTCACTACTATTCTTGTATGAATATACATTGTATTCATTGATTCATTCATTGATTGATTCATTGATTCATCATCACGTAATCTAAAGAAGTGAAACGAGAAATTTAGACCTTGGTTCCTTTTATGTACATAGACACCTTAAGCAAGGATATTTAATATTCCACCTCTAAGGGGGTTAAATAGGGGTTGAAAGATTGTTTAAAAATCCGCCGATTTCGATTCAAGTGAGAAAAGCAAAGCTGGTGAATTATGATTATTTTCTTATAATTAAAATTAAAGGCTTCTGGGGTTGGTGATTTTCATGAGATTGTTTGTTACTTCCGCATAAACAAAGATGCGGGCAACAGCTAGTAATGTACAAAACTGCACAAATTTAAATGAATATTTAAACATAATTATGAATCAATTCGAATGTTGAATGTTAAAACGATTCAGAAACAGCGACGAGCTGTTCTTAATTAGCTAAAGCTTTAATTATTTGTCTGCCTCCAAGCTTCCCCGCTGCAACGTAATCACGTTGCTTCCTTATTGTGTTTATGTCATTTTCCGACGAAAAAAAGGAAAAATGTCGATGAAAGGAAATATCTCTTTAAATAAAGGACATTGGTTCGATAGTCTTTGCGAAACAAAGACACTTATGAAATTATAATATAATTGGAAATTAAGCATTAAATTTCGATAAATAAGTTAATGGATTTTCGGACTGGATTATCTATTACGTTTATATTATTTAATTTGTGCAAATTTCATTATAACAACATACAATACTGGAGGTGAAAATAAGTGAACTTTTCAATGGAATTACTAATTAAACTCATGTAAGCGATGAACGAAACGGATTTAATTTTTTAACAAATAGTTTTTGTACTGAAAGAGTGCGAGTAACTTACGAGTACAAGAGCAATGATTAATTTACTACATTGCGATTTACGAGTCCCAAAACAAAAAAAGCTGTAAACGCTCTTAAATATACCGAGTAATAGAATATTCTGAAAGTTGTGGCTTAGAAATGGACTTGTGATATATAAATAATTTAAAATTAAAATCCAACTGAAATATAAAACTTACATTTTCTAGTTAAATTATGCGCCTCTCGAAAGCTTCAAGTATGACAAGATAACTCAGTGACGGAGATTTAATTAGCGTTAAGCACAGCAAGCGCTGAATTCAAAAAATTATAAGAATTTCATGAAGGCCTGTTTTTATTAACAACATTTGTGTAAACTGGCTTTTAACCGCGGCTTTGCTTAGCTTGAAAAAACAGACTAAGACGGAGAAATAGTAAAGTACATACATACATAATCATCACGCCAAGTCCCTCACGGGGTAGGCGGGACGCACCGAGTGCCAAATATCTCTGTCCTTTCAAATCTGTCGTGCTTCATCCACATCTATCACTCTCTTCATGCATACATACATACATATGCACATAGTAAAGTATTAACTTAAAAGAGAAAATGTTAATTCGTCACCAAATAATGACTTTTAACGGGTTTGTCACCATCCGTTTTGCCCCACCGAGTATCTATACATTACATTACATACTATAGCCACCACTAGTGGTACGAAATACCTGGTTAAAGATGCAAGATGTCGGTGGATAAGGAAAACAAAGGGTCGTAATTTTTGAATATTTGATTGCAGCGAAGTAAGCTGATGATGGCATGTAATTGAAATTCATCTTGTTTTATTTATTACACATCAAATGTACATCTTACATTTATATAGTTATCATTCATAAGCTTTTTGTGCCGCTCATGCTATGATACCCGGGAGTAAAAACCGGCGAGAAAGTCCCATGATTCTTTTACAAGAGAAAAAATATTTGATTCATGGCTTTATCGTGTGAAGCAAAATCAGACCGCTGTGTTCTACGCAATCCTATTGAATTTATAATAACTGCTAGTCCTCATTACACAAATGTTTGTCTTGGGTAGAAATCGAACCCACGACCTCTGGTTTAGAACTCTCCAATATTACACCAAGAAAAACACTCATATTCGATTAAAACAAAAAGAAATTCGATCACATTTGATATTATATTGAGCGTTGTTTATCCACCATCCAGCTTTTCTATTGAAATAATCAAACCGCTACTTTGAAACAGATGTGTGCATTACATTTTCCAATAAGATTTGTTTAGATAACGAAAAAAATCATTATTCGCTTCCCGCTCCGCCAACTATGTTTTTGTCAAAAATCTCCTTTATCCCTCCTTCATTCGCGACGTGAAACATTGATAACCCAGCAAATGCCCTTCAACATTTACAGTTTTAGGCACGATTCTTTCGTTTCAGGGCAGAGCGAGAGTGGGTTTTGATAAATTCACGTATGACCATGTGATCAAAAACATGGTATTATCATAAATAAAGAAAAATTGTTGAGCCACAATTTGTTATCTGCGAATCAAATTTTGTTTATGATGGGCTTTTAGACCAGTAATTATGGACCCCGTACTGCTGAGTGGGAAGGTGTGGGTTTGATGGGTTATTACATATCAGTATTATAGGCAAGAACTTTATGACTGTTAAATGTTAGATTGTTAGTCTTCATCATCATCAGCTGACATCAGTCCACTGCTGGACACAGGCCTCTCCCAAGGCGCGCCACTGAGCCCGATCTTTGACCCTTCTCATCCAGATTCTTCCCGCCGCCCTGCGCAGATCTTCGCGCCACCTAGTACGAGGACGCCCTGCGCTGGATTGGTGGTGTGAAGGATTAAACAGCATGTTCGTTAATTGACTATTATCTCTTCTGTAAAACATCATCGTTGCAAGCTCGTGCTAACGGAGATGGTTACAACGGTTTCAAAATATTATTATTATTATCTATACTAATAATATAAAGCTGAAGAGTTTGTTTGATTGTTTGATCGCGCTAATCTCAGGAAATATTGGTCCGATTTGAAAATTTTTTTCAGTTTTAGATAGCTCATTTATCGAGGAAGGCTATAGGCTATATAACATCACGCTAAGATGAATAGGGGAGGAGACGCAATAAAAAATATTACGACAACGGCAAAATCATTTATATGGCAAAGCAACGTTTGCGGGGACAGCTATTCTAATATACGTGTGGTGGATAGTCTTCGCTGACGGTTACGTTCGCAGTGTATTTAAAAGCTATTTGTGTAAAATAAAAACATACAGGTTGCTCTCATTTTGTGCTGGCGAAAGTAAAGTTTCCAATCGTTTGGTTACACGTGACGGAGAGTAGATTTCTCGCGGATAAGCCTTTTCACATTAGATCGGATCGTTACTTTCTATCAGGCGGGATTTTTGTGAGCACGCGTTTGTTTATGGTGCGCCGCCCGTATAAAACTTTCTTTAGCCTATGAATTTATTAGCGGATTTCATTTTATTAATATAACCATGAACTTTAAAGATGGCTCTGCATTAAATTTATACTATGATGGATTCAAAACATAATAAAGATGGATAATGGATATTCTATTGTCGATTCTTACATAAACCGCCGTGCAAGTTTAAAGAGAGTGATCAATGCAGAAGTATGTCAGGTCTGTAGTATAGAGATATTTGGCACAGAAATCTGCCTATACCGTAAATAACGACATAGTACCTACAATTAACTTCAGAAAAAAAACTATATACAATATTAAAACCTTATGAGGCCAATACAATTGGAACACAAAATCGTCAATGGCACAATTATAAAAGCAAATAGATAACTTACATATAACCTAACAAAATAGATATCGAAACCAGAAGTGACAGTATTGATAGCAATAGGTTCAACACATAAGCTAAATAGTTCTACAGTTACATCAATAGGATATGGTTTCTTAAGCCCAAAGGACTCTTTGATAGCTTTCGATATCAACGACGGAAGTTCTGAATTCCTCTGAACTACGAGTAGGTACTTCGCTTCGCTTATCTTTGACGAGCCTTCGACTAACGGTCAATCGCAATGTAAACAGACCTACAGATCTGTTGTCTACTGTCTCATATAGTTCTTACAGTAATCAGTTTAATCTCGGGGATTGAAAAAGATTTTTTATTAAAAATGATATGGAACATTTTAGACTGAAGTCTATTAAGGTAATTTCATTTCTGTCGGCGTCTATGACTCATAAATAATGCCTGCTATATTTGTATGATAAAAATGTATGGCAGGCAAATAGATTGACAGGCTATTTAACGTATCCCTTAGGGGAAGGTGTGACTCACATATTGCTACGTTCACATAATTAAGTAAGTTATACTCATTTGTAAGGGTTGTATTGAATTCTTAACAATGTGCCATTACGTTTTTTTAATAACATACTATCTTTCCTGATAATAAATTATTAACGAGGTTAAAATTAATATATCGATACATCATATAAAGGTGTATTTCCCATAGGGGTCGGCAGAGAGTAACTTCCATCTACTTCGTCCTTGCAAAACTTTTTCCGCATCTGCTTCGTTCATCAAATTCTCTATTGCTCGTCTATTAGTGATCTACTCTCCTTTACTCTGAAGTATTAATTGAAGATGTCTGTTGTATAAATTTTTTGAAAATCCTAATTGCTATAGTTTACGAACTAGTATTAGAGTCATAATCTTTTTTTTAAATTATCATCTATTTAATCAACCTTTGAAACCGATATAAACATTGATTACGAAATTTCATTTATTTGATACAAAGGTTTAGAGTTCATTGACACCTGGCCACGCTTTTCTATACACCTTGTTTTAGTATTAAAGGCCACAGAAAGGGCACTGGGAATAGGTGACAATATCTTGATATAGATAGTCATCTGTCATCTATTTGTATTCTTCACCCAAAGTCAAACTGTCAAATTGGAAAGTAATATTACTGTTATATCCTTGAGTTTTTCCTCTTTGTTTTTGCACCACATGTGGAATGCACATCAAATTGTATTATATATGTTACCATTATACCGTTATAATTATCATTGAATTGTGTTCGGAAAGTACCTAAGTACGCTAATTTCTATGAAATATACATGTATTTGTTAAATTCAATGAATATAATCTAAAACGTAGAGATAAACAGTCTACATTTAGTAGAAGATAAATAAATGTTTATAGTATTGTTTCTTTTGTGCCCGTAAACAGGTTATCGGGCCGACAATCTGATGGCTTGTTGCGGTAAAAAAATGTTTTACGTGCCCAGCCCTAGTCGGGCTGTTATCATTTTTAACAACTAAAAAGCTTCGCAAAAGGGAAATCCAATAAAACTAGGCAACGAAATGGCAGTGTAACTTAAAAACGATGCAATTTACTGTGGCTTTTTCGGTAATCAACTTTGTATACTCGTAATTGATTTCAGTATTTGTATTAATCGTACAATATCTCTTTAAGTTTGAATAAAAATGTCCATATAAATTTAATATTGCCTGCTAACTATACTGGTTTCACAAAAGTGTTTCAGTCAATTTGTATCCAGTTCATAACAACAAAGTTATAGTCGGGATTGAGGCTAGTCGTATACAAATGAAGATTGCAGAATCTTCGATTAAATGAATAGTCCAATTTGTATGTTTGCATTCCTAGACTCTCAAACGACACGTAAGCCGAATGATGACATTGAGCAAATAACCATTTCGCCGCAATGTCACCCAAGTTATGTCTTTTGTACAGTGTCTTTTGAAATTCGTAAGTTTGATCCATTCATTGCATATTTTAAAGACATTTTTGGATGCATTGTCATTTATTGTCCCGCACTGTTCCACTTTGTATGGCTGAAGGTATATAAAAAATTTCACTTGTGTAGCGTTCGATAAATTTTAGCAGTTGCTATTAATGATATATAAAAAAATGCCTAGAAAACTATCTCGAAAGCTAACAACTCTACTTAAAAGTGAACACGTATGTATACAAACTATGAACTATAATATATAATAGAGGGTAGAAAATCAACGATTTCGTGTAAGCTGAACCGTGTATTTTCAACCGAAAATCGTTCCCGAAGCCAAAACAAGTGTACCTACCATTCGCTTTGAACTCTTTCTAGAAGATATTATGTAAAGGCTCTGAACTTATTGTTTCACTTCTGGCGTACTCTCCCGATGGAAGTTACGAGCTAAGTTTCCTTTACTTCGCAATATTTACAGCGCATCGGCTCTTGTTTGCGTAATATTTTTCAAAAGATCCCCCGCGGATGTGTTCGGAATAGTTACTGGCGTTTACTGGCTTTTTACGACATTTCCCATAATTTTATTACGTTAAATGAATTAATAATGGGTTGCTTTTTTTCTTTAGCGCACTTTTTCAATTTCAGATATTAAGTGATTACCGCCATCTTAAGTATTATTAACATAATTTATAAACACGTACAGATATGTATGTATATTTGATATCTGAATCTCTTCGTGTGTGCGTGCGTATCGTGTTAACAGAAGAAATTCTGTTAGAAATTGGATACACTTACTATGTCCTGTTACAATATATATCTAAATTAAAGAAAAATTAAATGAAAACCTAAGCAAAACTGCTCGCAAAATTTGCATAAATTTTTGAATGTAGCCTCTCAGAATATGTTTCATATACTTCCGTAAGGAACAAGCTTAAGACTCTTTGTTCCTACGTCTCGTGTAAACAACTAATATTTTTCGAAACGGTTCTTAGCCGGTATTGGGTGTGCTGGGAATACTCAACCTATCGTACACTGCTTTTCATTTTTGTTTCAAAACTTTTATGAAACCATTCTGGAACAATCTAGAAACCGTGCTCTCTTTCCCGGGAGATGTTGTAGGATAAAAATTTTTGAATATACTCTTTGTAATACTGTGAATAGATCGTCGATTACGGAGCTTAATATTTTTCACTCGTTCTATTAATAATAACATTGAAACCAAAATCTTGGTGAAGTTTTTTTAGAAGTGGTGAAGAGGTGAAGACACAATTTACACCACGAAAAGATATGAAAAAGCGTAATTTGTCAGGAGGTTTTGATAGCATTGAAACAATACATTACGTCGTCCCCGCATAAGCGATACACCTGATGCCGCCATTACGTATTCGATGCGGGATCACAATTTTTTTTATTTACAATTCCTTGTGCGATGGCGGCACGGAATGGAGTTTCATTTAGATAAAAATTGTTAAAATCCACCATCAACTGTACGTTACTCTCGCGAATAAGAATGAATGATATATCCTCTCAGACTCTCCCACTTACGTTCATTGGCTCTTTGTTCGTTCATTTCAGATGTCTGTACCTCGTTCTAAATAAATCAATCTTTCTAAATCATTCGCTCTTTTCACACACGACTCTTTCAACATGTTTAGACGTTGTGAACGGAAAAAATAAAAGAAATAAATATATTGGAAAAAATTGCGAATAAGTAGAATTTTGTTTATTTTTTAAAATCTAATTTAATTAGATTAAAATCGTTTGTAAAATTTACCTACTACTTACAACTTCTCTGTGCCGCTTGATGATTTTTGGAATCGAACAGGACTACGGGCATAGGACTGTCAATGTCAATTAGTTAAATCAGCATAAATTGCTAATAGAACTATTAATTAATATTCATAACAGAACTACTGGGATTGTTAGTATGTGTAAATTAGACAAGTTAGCATGTTATGTTAGTATGAGTGAAATATCATTGAGAATGTCTCACATGTGCATCCCGACGCACACATAGACAATACCATTAGCTTCCGAGATGCACTCACAGACTATTATCGAATACAATGCTAATTGCAAAGGAATTCCCTCGTTGGAGAAACTGGGTGAAAGGCTTTAACTATGACTATTGTTGCATATATACTCGTATTGTAATCATTTAGAAATTATCTTTTTCGCGACTAACAATAATATAGATAGGTTATATTATTTAATTACTGTATTCATAATTTTTTTGAGCTTCGCTGCTAGATTAGATTTTTGCTGTGGCTAAGGCTAGTGTTTTCCTCAAAGTGCATACGTAACTCTATCTGCTTTTTAGCGTCAAGCTTGAAAAATAGCAATAACTGTATTTTTAAACCCTTAAAAAGGTAAAATAAGGAATAAAATATTTTAGTTGATCGAAAAATATATGTAGAAATACGGCACATACATGTCATGCTTAATAATTACTTTATTAATATTTGTTTATAGGAATATTTACAAAATTCCCTATATTAATAATCAGAAAGTAGAGTATATTAATATTGAACATTTTAACTGTGTACTTATAAAAAAAGGACACTTATTCGAAAATTCCAGCTGCATTCTTTTAATATGATTATGATTTTAACTTGAGCAAATCTGTATACTATGTTCTAATGAAATTTCGTTATCCGCCATTAACAAAAACATTTGCCGAGAAAACTCGTTTAGCGCATCTGAAAGAGTGGCGCTGTAGTCAGCTAGTTACTAGTACACTTGAAGCCGACCCCAGTAACTCCACACTCAGACACTAGTATCCACTACTACATTAATTGTGTTGATGTTTATTTTCCGCTACTGAATTACTAATTGGATTTTGTTATTTACGAGTACGTGCGATTGTGCGCTTTTAGTAGACACAATAGGAAGAAATACGCTCCAACTTAATTCAACAGAGTATTTAGTAATACTTATTATCATGTTAGTACATGTTGTTACAATTATTATTATTATTGTCATACCATCACGCCAGGCCCTTATGGAGTAGGCAGGAAGCAGTGAATAGCAAAAATTCACGTCTCTCTTCATAGTACCTACGTATACATAGGTTAGGTGACTTACCCAATATCTGACTTATTTGGTTGAGATGGAGTAATCTGGGTCTCTTACCTACATCGGTCAACATTCGGACTGTATATCTTTGTAATCCTATCATCATACACTCGAGAGCAAAAAAATCGCACACTACGACAATTTTCATTTCAGGGTCAATTTTTTTCTAAATGGCGCT
>DWQT01005772.1:0-10038 GCA_018244895.1 Myscelus amystis hages | reverse complement strand
GTATTAAGCAGCGTATATTTCACGCCTCACGCGACGCCGCGCGCCGCTCAGTTTCACCGCACGTTTCAATTTGTGGCGTGGAAATTATTCGCGTGTTAGTTTACCCGCTGTTTCCTGTATCAACAGTATACAGACTCAAAGGGAAACATTTTTGTGATATTCACCACTACAACAGATAATATGGCTTACAATACCTACATAGCTGCCCTGGTAAATAGCACCAGTGTGCTGTCAGTATCTGATTGTTTTAGTGTGCAAAGTTACGGACTAACTCTAAAGTACATGCTTCAAAAATTTATATGAATAATCCTGAAGATGTTTAAAGTATACCTTAATTGGAGTTGTTGGACTGATATAACTCTATTTGTAGTAATCTTCTAAAGCTTGACAACGCTCGTTAAAATTTAAGAATAGATAATTACAAAATTTTAAGACTTTAACTTTGTTATGTGAATGTTGTCCTGCATTGTTATTCAAGATTAGCATTAGTCACGTTTACCTGATACCTACTATTAGTTTCTTTCTAGACTTTATGTTATTTGGTTGTCAGTGTGTATATTGTAATGATTAAGTATTATTCTGTTATACATACAGTAGTATTAAGCGGCTGTTTCGCGCCGCACGCTACAGCGGTTGCCTAAAGCTTTTCAATTTGTGGCGCGAGAATTATGGAATGATTTGCGTGCGACCTTACCTTGCTTCCGCTATTATCGAACAAAATTGTAGGAATAACACTAAGTATAATATTAGTAATTATTAGTAACTTAATTAAGTCAGTATTTGTTGTCAATAACACCATTTGTTATAGCTAATTGAATAATAATTACTATTGTAATAATCGCTAATAGTACTTTAGTTAGTTAGTAGTTAATACCGATTCTATTTGAAACTAGACACGGAAGCGTTGGTGCTTTTAATGACTTCCATGATTGCCTCCAATATATTAGCTGCACACGTGCATCTAGCAACCACTCCCTCCCGACTGACCCACATAATACGTAAGTGATTTGCGTAATCAATTGAGATGAAGTGTGTTTTAAAGGTACAAGTTATTTATATAATGTAGAAACATTTTATACAAGTATAATGACACCTACATGCATAGATTGGCAGTACAGTTAATTATTCACCGCCCACCTTGTTCACACATTTGTAACGATCATTTGAAGTTTTTACTGTAGTTATGAAAAAATAGCCTTGACCTTGGCTTAAAATATTCTGTGCTGAGACAAGACCACCTTCAGGTGCTGTTACATGCATATTCCTTGCTAATGATGAAATGTAGATCTGATTGCAAAACAATAATACATATGCAACCCTTTGCTCTATCGTACTCGTATATTCAGAGTTATATTAAGAAGAGTCATATTAATTTTTTATTGAACCGTAATTGGAAAATTCAATTATCTGATATTAAAACTGCTCTCGCACCTTTTCGATTAAACACAATACTTACATCTGCATTCAAACCTCAATGAAATGGAAGACTTAAATCGAAAACATTTACAGTTTCAACAGACTATTTGCTTCAATTCCCTCCCCCGGTATAATTGTATATCGACATACGAATTGACACAATCGGTAAATGAAATAGCCATTGAAAGCCTGTTTATCGTAGAGATTCACCGTACATGTCAACCGATATGATTTCAACACGGAGCGAGTACCGACCGCAGCGGCAGCGGATATGGTGATTAAATTAGCCGCCATCAGGGTTGTGACATCTGTTTCGTTATCATTCCATTTTCACATTTTGTTACCATTTTATGCGATAACTACGAGAGTATGATGCCATAATGAGGCTATTAATGGCGTATTCCTCTGTCACGAAAGGACTCCTTTAATTTCAATTCAATTCGGAAGGTAACAGATTCCTTGAAACATTGCTTACATATCCATACTAACATTATAAATGCGTCAGTAACTATGAATGGCTTTTTTACGCTTATAACAACGCGGGCCACGGCTAGTTAAAAATATAACAGTAACATTAAAAACATTATTATGTTAAACTAAAAGAAAAATTAGAAAGATTGCAAAAAATTCTAAAATTCGACTTAAATATTGTATGTGGCATCCTTGGCAGTAAACACGCTGCCTCATTCCCTCGTGGATAAACACAAAGATATATTTACCGGCATTCCACAGCTTTATTCGCATCGTTTATTGATAACGGACGTTTCCCAAATTCCGATTATCTTTGATCTTTATAAACATAGCGAATGCGATTTGAAACTTAATTGTATTTTTGGCGTCATATCGAAAAAGTTACTTCTAAAGTTTGGGCACCGGTGGTTGTTATGTGATCATGGAAACAGGAAAAACATTAAAATATTTTTGCAAACTAAAAGATAATAATATTTACCTTCATGAAACGGTCCAATTCTTTTTGAGTTTCACGACTACTTGATTCATTTGCATTAGTTATGTTGTTCTCGTCGTCGAATAACATTTATCAACATACTGCTTACAAATCTTTATTCAAAAATAATACACGAATTAATGCTCATTTTATGCGGTAACTGGTATTTTATTAATTATGAAATGGCGGTTTCATTGTCTGTAAGAATAAAAATATCGTTTTAAGAATTAAAAATAATGAGATTTCCTTCAATTGATACTGTAAACTCTAGGCGCAAGGCAGTGAGCACGCTAAGTTGCGACCTTTAGGTCGCAGGTTGTAGGTGGTAGGTACTTTAGTACCTAGTGGGTATATTCCATGAAAAGTTTCAGCATATTTTCCTCGATATGATATGATATGCGATTTAGTATGTAAATTTACAGTAAAGGTACTTGGTACAAAGCATCTATTATATCTGGTGAACACATGCGTGTTGCTAAATATCTTAATACACGCAACACAATGTTAAAAGTCATTTAACCAATTCCATGAAACAGTAATAGGATGTAAAATTGCCTGCATAGTTGCCGCGACGAGGTAACTACCACAAAGTAGGTCAGTGTTTTGACGGACGCACCTTGCTTACAAACAGAATAGTTTCTACTACATTATTTCAAGTTAGTTTCAGAGCCCGTCTTCCCGTCTTTCCAAACACAACGACAAGGGTAACTATTCAAGAGTTTGTTGCTGCAAGTTTATATTTTAGGTACTGTCTTGTACTCGTATAATGCCTTATTAAAAAATAAAGTGTGTTATTATCTTACTAACTGTATAATCTAAACTTTACGCAAGATGAGTGAACATTATCTAAATAATTTCACGGTATAAATATTTTGTACATGTTAAAGTAGTGCTAAAATATCGTCCATAATTAAACAGTTTTTTTTAAATTATTAATTAATGGGTTGCTAAATTACTTACTTAATTATGTTGGCTCAGGGCGCTCTATTCTTATTCATAACAAAAAATGTAATCTTGTTATAATACAGACACCTTATTTCGTATGTAGTGTCCTCAATACATTCGTTTTACTGAATTACACAGCATAAAAATTAAATTAACACGCCGATATCGAGCGTGAGCATATAAATGATTTATGTAAACATTGATATTCGTAACCAATAAGAGGTCAATGCGATCCAACCGAATGACTGACAAGGACGTTATTATTATTGCATATGTAAATAAGGAAGCTACATAAATTACATAAAGTAACTGAATTAATCAGAAGTTTTCGAATTAAACATGAGATATAAAATTAGTTCAATTTTTGAAGTTGTCTTTATTAGTAGGTGAGTCATTTTTTTTAAACACCTTTCATGTTCCGATACCACATTAAACTTTCCTCTACTCGAATTTGCAGTAAAACCAAAAACATTTTAAATTTAAATTCGAAACAATGTTAAATATACTAAAAATGTTTGATGATATTTGTTTTAAATTTACACGCATTAATTTCTGTGAATGGAATGAGCGAAACTGTATGATTCAGTTGCGTAAAGAACAACGAACATCGTTAGCTCAGTTAGCAAACTGTTACATTTTCATGGAGCGCTATGTTAATGCCGAAGAATCGTATAATATTTCCAGTCATACTATAATAACAATCTGCCTAACTTTGGAAACTATTTCTCTACGGATGCGAACGATTTACTTAAACATATCCCTTTTTAATCACCAATATATTCCGACAAAGAGCTGCTAAATGCTTTAAGCTCACTACAGAAACTCAGTACGAGTATTTAGAGGATGGATTGTGTAGGTATTTAAAGCAGACGTCAAAGAAGTCTACCTACGATTAGTAAATTCACAATACCAAATAAATAGGAATATTTTTTGTGCTCATTGTAAGAAAAAAACTATACATCTCTTTGGATTACATTGGAACAAGCATTCGTTATTTTCTCGTTTTGAAATTCTAGTTGAGATAAACGTGTTTCGCTATCGCTTGCACATTTACTGTAGAACAAGTTGCAACATTACGGTCTGTGGATCGTATCTGTATCTGTAATTCTTCAAACAATGTAACAGCCGCAAAATTGGAAGTCAGTGCGATTAGTAACGCGCGTGGTCGCATGCGAGATATTGCTAAGTAATCTATCTCATTACCAGTAACAAAGTATGAGTGTCAGTCATTATTATGAATATTGCACACACACATAAGCATGCTTTTTTATACGTGTAATTATTATCGAACGCCAATTTTGAGTCTAACAGCATCTATTGTTACATTATCTACATAATACAACATGCAGGAAATAGTTATGTAATAAGAAGTTCTTTGTAAATAGGGCGAAATCTTAATCTGTTCAGTACCTGAAGCGTTAGCATAGTATAACAAAGCATCATTTGTCCTACAAGGAACAGCCAATATGATGATCGCCTTATACAAAATATTATTATTACGCAGCAGGAGATGTTCCAATATCGCACGCACACATACACACAGGCAACAATAATCTTTCAAATTACAATTACAATTCTCTCGTATCTTACATATACGGGTAACATGTAAACGCACGAGAGCATCTACAATTTTGAAAGAAATAGTTCCTACGTCAGTGCAAGGTTATGTAAGTTTTCGAGGTAATTAATTTAGAATTGCATCCGCTTTACTAATGAGCAGCTAATGATATTAATTATACTTCAGATATGAGCTGCAGTTAGCTCACAGTTGTAATTGGAAACGGCTCAAGTTTTAATTCTTTCTTTTTCTCTTGATATAATTTAAAAATGGAATGTGCCTGTTTATTTTAAATAAATTCAGATTCTTAATGATTGCGTGGGGCAGAAACCCTAGCATTTGATAGAGATCTTCCGTGCGTTTAATTATTAACCAAAATTAGATTTTGTATTTACGAGTAGAAATACTGTCTTGAACAAAGACTACAAATAATCTAATCGTTTGAACAGTAATTATATAACCTAAATATATCCCGATAGATATCCATAATATGATACGCTTGGAATTGTGTAAGGTTATTAACCTCACGTAATATAGGTTTACGAAACAAAATAGTGTTATTGAATGTTAATATTGGGCTATTATAGTTATTGAATCGGTTAGCGGTAAACTTTTAATTAACTTATTCCAGGACATTGCTTGTTTGCACGTCAATATCGAAAACTAACCCGTTAGTATTTCGAGGACGAGGCAGCCAATCAATTCTCTACGATTGAATGATTTTTCAAAAGCAGCAATTATCCAGTTATATTTATCACCTAATTACGAGTCAGCTCGGAATCTCTCCGCCTCTGATAACTGCAGAGATAACTCGAGACACAGATATTTGGTCCATTTATTTGCAGAATTCTCCAATCTTTGTGAATAAATATTTAACGCTAGTAAAGTGTAATATTAAATAATAACAATGACATAGTACTGTTATTTGTTAAATATGTTAAGTCAAATTGTTAACATTCTTGTAATTCCAAAATTGATGGCCTAGGGTTGTTGAGTTATAAGCGCTTTTCTAAATATTTGTATCTACTGTGAATGATAATATATTTACTCGTATACGTGTAATACAATTAACTTAATAATTATTTTCACTTTTATTCAGTGATTCAGAATAAAAACTTGAATTTGGTTTGTAAGTTGTTTTAAGCAGAATAAAATTAGAATTGGTAATTGGGAATCAGCGTCAGACATATGACGACCTTGCAGCGCAAATTACTCTGTAATAACATACCTACTGGTAAGCGTTGATTACGTTACAAAAAGCTACAATTCCATTACCTCACTTATTGTTTGCAAAATGCGAGTATCATGAGGCAAATTAAACACGCAAATGAATCACTCATTCAGTGGCGATACAAAACACTGAGGTGTAAGTAAAACTTGGATTAGACAAAACATGTTTATAAAGATAACCGGGACGTCAATTGAATAGTACAATTTCACTAAGTTGTTTATCGAACCTACTTTTTTATTGTTTTCTATAGTATTATTTCTTAAACTGATTTTAATACAGGTAGCCGAGCATGTATCAAATATTTAACAATAGTGTGGACAGCCGACAAAAACATACCAATACCTATGACCTTCGGAGCGTAACGGGCGAGGCAAGGTCAAGGTGGGCACTGTTTACCTGATGACGGCAGGCGGACGTGGATAGCTCGTTAAAACTATTTACAACTCAGATTGTATCCGTTTATAAGGATCTAGTGACAAAATATTAAATATTGCTCATTTTTGCGACTAAAATTGAACCGTTCGTTTCAGTTATTATGTTACAAAATTTTAGAGCGTTTTTAAAAATTAATAAAATCATATCTTCAGTAGATACTCGAAAGTGTTTTAATCCTTTCTACACCTCTATTAATAATAATAATCTTTCCGTCCTGTCAGGACAATAAATTTTCTTTAGCTACCCTGACTATTAGATATCAATTTGATTTCTGCTTCTTCTAGCAAAAACACGCTTTACGATTCTAGTTTTTCGTCTTCAATCATCCGCATTATTCTATTCGTGCCGATCCCTGTTTTTATGTCAACCCTAATAATACTGCTTCTGAGCCGTATCAAACGGATTCCTTACTTTCTTTTACTATATTTATGTACTTGCTACAGTTATTATACCGCACAACTTTTCATCATTCGTATCTCAGCTTCATATAATTGTTTTTTTAACTTGTGACTACTTATTGAGAAGAATGTGTTAAACATTTCGTACTTATGACTCATACATTTCTATTCGTCTGAAATTATTGTCCCGTTCATTGTACCGACGCCTACTCCGATACTTAAGAATCATTATAGATGCATCACCACAACCTTCAGTCGGCACGAACCATTAAATGAATGCAATTAAATGTATTTTAAGAAGCTCTACGATGTTTAATATCTTTCTATTCGCTTTGATATGTATACCAGAAACCATAATACCAAATTCCTGAATTTCTAAAATGTCCAGTAACCTGAGAACGAATGCGGCTTTTTCTAGACCTCTTTAACGTATTACATTAGGTATAGATTACTATTAAATTGCCATTAGTCGTTTGTAATTGTTTACATATAATTTTGTTCTAATTTTCCAGCAATTAAAAATACATTGGTAAAGATTTTTAATTTTTCAACTTTAATATCTATTACTGAATATATTGCTCACAAGAGCAAGCCATATAATTGGTGTTGTCTGTTAATTATAGAAAATCATTGATCTCGGGGTCATTTAGTGAGCAAGTACCTACATGACCAACGGAAGTATGACAAATGGCTGGAAGGTACGTTACCGGTAGTGTCAGTTGTGTGTAAACGTATGTCCATAAATTGAAGGTACGCATTTGGTACTATAACTAGCTTATACGGAGGTAACCACCATTTTAGAATTTATCAGGACATTGGTTAGCTTCAGTAGGCTATTTTAGCGATGGCGTTTGGTACAGTTCTGAATTTAAGCCAGCGAAATTTTCCAAGGAACTAGATTTGTTATTTGTATTTATTATTATAAAAGTCCCTTTCAGGTCGTTTTGCAGTTTCTTATAGAAATGGTTATTATAATATAGTTTTCGCCCCTAAATTGAAGAAATTTTAAACGTATTTAACAATAACTTTTGTTTTGTGATTAGAATGTGAGGAGTCCTGCGGATGACATAACGTTTGGTTTATGTAGTCAAAGCCTCTGATGTGAATTGTAGTCACGTGCGGACAGAAGTCCACTGCACTGAGTGGTACTCGTACTGGTACATATTTACATATCTATTCCTACTGTTATACGGATTAATATACTTATGTTTTTGCGACGTATATTGAGTAAGTTTTGACGAGTTAATTTTTAGGACGTTCATTGATTGCGTCTTAGTTATTTTATTCCTCGGTAGGTCCAAATATCTTTTCTAATCTATATATATCTTTTCTATATCCACCAAAAAGCATTCGAAAGTCTATGAAACTCAACCTGAAGGAGAATGTTTCAAGCATCCTTCCTGCAGTTATGAAATACCCCACTATCCGTATCCTATCTTCAAAAATTATTACGCAAGCATTAATTGTTATGAGAGTCTTAAAACATATTATTGTTAAAGAAATTATAAATTGAAAACTGAAACACAAAGTTGTTTAGTGAAAAAATTTAATGAAATGCAATAAATTATCTGTTAAATTGCTTCATCAATTGGCAACAGTTAGTAACTAGATATCAATTGTGTTTGTCGATAGAACGCACAGTAACAGCATATAGTAACCTTGGCCGAGGTATTTTGCAATCAGTTTTATGTATTTTGTGCATGCAGTATGTCGCAATTCGGCTCTGAACCACGTAGGATATGATATATGTATATCGCATATGAAATATATTATAGTTATGACATATTGAGTTACGTAAGAATGCAATCAGTTTAATAAATATTAAATTTTATGCACATAATTAACAGTTATAAGTTCTATTTTGTTTATAATAAAACAATACTAGATCCATAAAATTATCTACATATTTATAAAAGAAAAATGACTTTTGTCAAAAAACTTAGGGACCTAACAAGATCATGTATTTCCCTTAGAAAGTGGTTATTAAAAAAGAAATAGTGCTTCTAATCTTAAATCACTTTAAACCCTGCTACTTACACAGCCAGCACTAATGTTAACTATTACAAAAGTTTGGCTTTAATTTTATTCAATATGAAATAAATTACAGAATTGTATAGCGTAACAACGGATTTATACATACGAGTACACTCGTATGTTATGTCTTAGTCAGATCGATAAAGAGTAACTTACAATTACCGTTGCTATAGATTTCGTTATTGGTTTTGGCTATCGCACACCAATATATGCAGTTGACTGACGAATGTGACAACCTAATGGAAACACAGGTAATGTATGTATAAATAATTGATACATTAATGCGTATAGATTACAGTATAATAGATTATATCGTATATAATATGGTTCTAATTCTATTCTACTTTGAGTTGGCTTTTGATGTCCGTTGGCTGTAGCAACTACTTAAAGTCTGATCATGCATTTGCATCTTAAAATCCTTTTATCGTTAATCGACACCGATCACCTACTCTATGATATTAAATTAATTAGAGTTTAATTTCATTTTCTATCAAGAACACAAAACAGTCGAATATTTTCTTAATAAAAACGAAAATTATTTTCTATATTTAACATCGATTGCGTGTATCGCAACTGAGAAATATATTTGACGTCTATTAGTTACTTGTTAATGATAAAACCTGTACTTTACGAATATTAATTAATTTTCAAGTGGCGTTTCCCGAGTAGATTTCCTTGGTCGTTTCCTCGATGCCGCAATTTAGAGCTGTCGAATTGATAAAAATTATAATTCTACAAATATATCATTACATTATATCGTACTAGATTTTAATATTTCTAAGCATTAGGGTTTTGCAACTTTTCACAATAATTGATATCGTAATTTCATTTAAAATTCAATAGTACCTACAAAAATCCAGTTTCTATATTATTAGAACAACTTTAAGAGATCATTTAAATATCGATAGTTAATTAGCAGACTTTTTATTATAGTTTTGTTGAACTAAGTGGATCCCACGACATTCCAACATATGCATAAAGTCCGCTTTATGCATGTGTTGGAATAAGGACCTACACAAGGAATGAAAATACTGGCACAGGGAATAAGGTCAGACAAGGAAAGACAAGACAAAGA
>DWQT01005771.1:0-10040 GCA_018244895.1 Myscelus amystis hages | reverse complement strand
GAGCTATCTAACACTGAAAGAATTTTTCAAATCGGACCAATATTTCCTGAGATTAGCGCGGTCAAACAATCAAACAATCTCTTCAGCTTTATATTATTAGTATAGTAACAATGTAAATTTACCAACTGCCAAATTGAAGAATACATTGTGTTGCGGCGGGTCTTGAGCGGAAGTAACTATGCGGAAGGCGATATTGAAAATATATGAAATATGAAATTATATTGAAAATAATCAATATGGTTTTTTAAGACTAAAAATCTGTAACAATTGTCATGATCGGGACACAAATCAGCAACTCAACGTAATCTCAGCTAATTACAAACTTATAATTTTTTTAATTGGTGGATATTACTGTCACTTTTTCAGGTTCATCCGCGGGCACTACAACAAGCTGCCACGAATTCAAAGCATCACTGGGCTAATGTTGTTCTCTCTAGTCATCCCGGTAGCCATTCTCTCCCTGTTCCCGCACCAAGAGGCGAGATTCATCGTACCCGCGCTGGTACCACTTGTATATCTTTTTGGCAATAATTTATATCCCAACGAGAGCGATGGACCAAAGTATAGAAAACTTAAGACTACCCTCCGATACGTCTGGTACATTTTGAACGTCATAATGACAATTTTCTTTGGCTTCGTACACCAGGGGGGTATATATCCCTTCGCTGGCAATCTCCACAATGAAATCAAGAACAACTATGGAGTTCATACGCACGTCGTAACCACACACAGCTATAGTATACCGACATTTCTTCTGCAATTGGAGAGTACGAGTAAGATTTGGAAGGGACGGAGCTCAGGTCATAAATATAGACTGGCACCAACGACGTTCATACATAGGTATGGATCTCTGCCCATGGATGATCTATTTACAAGGGTCGATGAAATACTGACTGATGCAGAAATGAATTTGCATGAGTATAAGAAGCAATACAGATTCTATGTAGCCTCACCGTGCTCCTTAGAAGGTGAAATAATGCGAGCAGCCACCAAGTACCATTATATAGATGTTAAACAAGACTTTTCCTACTACCCACATTTTTGCTCTGAAGCGTTACCCAGTTTCCCGAACAATCGTGATCAATCGTGTGTTGAAAACAATGATTTAAATTCAAATCAATCTCACATCTTAGATCTGAGTGTACTTCAGCGAATCTCATGTTTTTTAAAGAAGTTTTGCCTTAGAGTTTATAGAATAAGGCCAGTAGCCAATAGTAAAATGATCAGTTAATCAGTCAATTTTCTCATCACGAATCTCTTTTATGTAAGCAATGTCCTAAGTGAATGACTGGAAAGATTGCATAGCTTTAACTTTCCTTATATAACATTATTTACTTCTTATTGTTTACATACATATTGTATATAATACTCGGTACCTAGTGTAGCTTTAAGAGATTTTTTGTGCTCAATTTTATTTTTACCACATAGCAATTATTTTAATCCGTACTCGTTAATGTGTGTATAGCAGTAGATTTTTATACATGACCTGTAATTTTATGCAGTTTATTACGTTGGTTTACTATATTTATATAACTGCCGAATATATAGGTTTTAATTTCTGCAGATGTGTTGCTATCCGTAAAAATTAATCTAAAAATAATGTGCTACATACCTTTACAAATCAAAACCTTGTAGTGCTATTAGTGAAGCGAGCACCATCCCACGATGCAATTTAACTGCAACGTTTTTTGATGTTACTGCAGATGTATTTAGCCTACTTATATTTATTTTAAAACGTTTGACAAAATAACTATGCACATAGATTTATGTTTTATTGTAATATTTTAGTATTTGTAAGTGTAACGATATTATGAATCTCGCATTATTTCTGTGAACTACATATGCAATATGTTACACCTATATGGCCTATTAACTTTTAAGTAGTAATAAAGAAGGGGTTGAGAGGGTAAAGAAAAGTCCCTAGTCAGTACTTTTATTTTGTTTTACACAAGTTTTGTATTTTTCAAAACTTATGTAACAACATAGTTAAATCAATTTTTCATTCGTGGCCATATGTTAGACAATTATTAATTTATGTATCAAAATCATTGACTAAATGTTGTATGATTTTATTTTGTTTTTATTACAAATTCCGTTAAGTATAATTTTTTAGGACTTGTTTATGAATTACATATTAAAAATTTTATCGTTGTTTTTTTTTTTTCATAAATACATATTTTTATTTGTGAGTAAGGTAGGAGTAGGACTTTACGCCTACTATGATCATGAGAAACTTCTTTCATATCCTCTACGTTTATAAGTCACGAAACAATGAATTTAAATTAAGAATATTAGTATCTAATCTAGGTCAGACTTAAAAATTTAGCTCATGATTTAAAATAAGAGTAAGTATACATAAGATGCAATTGCCTATAAGAAAAACCTAATTAAAATGACAGATGTAATTGATGCTGCCTGACATTACTTGTCACAGTTGTCACAAAGTGTGCGTGTTGTGTGAGATACTACACAACAATTAATACAGCTGTTTCAATATTTGAATAGCTTACTAAACTTGTACTTCATTAATAAAAGGTGAACAATCTTAACAAGAAAACGTTCTGTGATATTTATTAAATAATGTCGCAAAAAGATGCTATTCAATGTAGTATAAACATGTTGCTGAAAGTCATTCGAATGCATGACTGGTTACTAGATCTGTATGTATTGGTAAGTCGATATTTCTCTTTCAATTATTGTCTTCTAATTCAGCGACCGCGTGTAAGCCCTTGATATATCTTTGTTCTGCTATATATTGTCCTCAAAGGCAATCCAATAGTAGTACTCTAACAAATAAATCAGTAAACACAGTTATAATTTTCAAATAGATTTTTATTTAAACTTCTTTATTTTATCTCCACCTCATTACAAAAATGAGTATTACAAAGTTTCCCCGTCATTGTAAGAGCAAAATATAATGTTGGTTAACTTTGAATCTTTTCCTATCAAAATCACATTTTGGTATTTACTTGTTACAAGTAAGTTCTTAAAGTCATTTCAATTTAAAAACATGACATTGTTTATTACCATATTCTAGGATTTTTTTGTTGATGGTCACTGGGACAAATTACCACAGAAATGGCAAGAATGCTTTGAAAAAATGGATCCACAGGACTTGGGTAAAATATTGAATGGGCTCACTACAAAACACATGCTACCATTATCAATGTTGAGTTTAGTGAGCTCTGTAAAAGCTTTGGGAATACCTCGTGAACAATGTAACATGAAAAGTAAAGATTTAACAGACACTGTAATGGAGCAGGTGAATATTGATAAGTGTGGGACTCATCCCAGGTTAAGGAATCTCTTTTTAAAGAATGTTAAACAGAAGAAGAGACATGAAATCGCTTTGATAGCCGATGTGGTGCACGAAACAGCTTTAAAAAGTAATTGCAGTGCTGTGGTTGACTTTGGATCTGGCCTAGGACATCTAGTGAGGGTTTTAGCGTACAAATACGACCTCTATGCTGTTGGTATTGAGTGTCAATATCAGTTGACGGAGGAAGCTAGGTGTGTACAACTGGTGAGCACACAAATTTAAATATTTTCTTTTAATCACAATGTTTTACTTGCAAAAATTGTACAATATGCTCATAATAAATAGTCGTATTAGTTTAAAAATTACCGTTAACTACCAATGAAGTTATTACAAAACATTCTAAAATGTTTGGTAGATTGTAAGTGTAATTTATTTGCAGAAAACTTGATTACAATTTGGAGTATACTGCGAAAAAGCATTTGACAGACGATGCGATGTACAAACTGAAAAGGCCAGCCCATTTAAACGTCAGGTTGTCAAGTGAGGCCCAATTGAGCCAGCTGCAACTACCAAATAAAACAGACTATGGTGTTGTTGGTCTTCATCCGTGCGGTGATTTAGGGCCATTATTGCTAAGACATTTTGTAACATGCGACAAAGTGAAGTTCATATGCGTCGTGGGTTGCTGCTTTATGAAGTTGACATGCGATAATGAACCTTATGGGTATCCAATGAGCGATTATGTGAAGGGGATGGACAGTGGACTGTCGTATGTCAGTCGTGAAATAGCATGCCACGCTATTGAAGTCTACTGTGAACGATTAATGAGAGGCGACTATAAGGATTTAAAAGTAAGTTATACATTCTTATTAGTCCGAAATCTGTGTTTTCTAATTCGGTTCTTTTTTTAATAATTTGTAACTTTCATTAACAATAATTGATTACCCCAGTTTGAAACTTGTACCACATTATTTTTTATTTGGTGAACTGGTAACATTAATTTAATTCTAACATTTGGTAACATTTTCATTGTTACAATATTTCTTTTTCTGTACGGGTTCATTTCTAGGTACATGCATACAGGGCTGCATTGGAGAGGATACTGATTGATCACAATTCAGAATTAAAACACTCGTTGATACGGAATATAAAGCATACGGATACTATGACATTTGAAAGGTAAATTTTAATTCTTGATAACAATCAATTCATAGTGGACAAGATGTTATTTCTGGTCAAATAATTTCTCACTAAAAAAACTTAGTTGGTCACCATTGTGTTTTAGTTGTTTCATATGCTTAACAATGATGCCCCTATATCAAAATTATTAACTATTTTTAAACCTCAATAATGGGATAATAAAGTGTTCCCTTAAATAGTAAATAGTAAAATATTTCTTTTTTTCTCTCTCCACAATAATGAAGTCACACAAGCCTATTACACACTGAAATAGGCATTATAAAAAAAACCCTATTAGTATGTGTTGCCAGTAACATGTGATAACAATTTCCAGTTACTATCAAACGGCGTTAGAGCGACTGGCTATTCCCGTGACGGCAGCGGACTGTTCCCGTGGCCGCGCCGACCTCGACCAATGGAAACGCGTGGTGGTGGTATATACGTTACGTCTGATGCTTGCTCCACTCGTCGAGAGTGTGATACTGTTGGACAGAATGCTGTATGTGTTGGAGAACGGTAAGTAATCATTGCCACAGATAATAAAGTCACAGATCACAATCTACACATAGACAAATTTCAACGATGGAAATATAATGACAGCAGCACACTAGTGCTAGTTATGTATCTAAGGACAAATAGCAATAAATGTATCATTAAACTCCATTCTGTAGCGATTTTGTAATAAATCAGTAATGTTGTCTAAACTAAATTGATCACATCCATTTGTGGACAATAGGAATGGTGTTTTGTGGTTGCATTTGAACATTGCAATTCATTGTAGCATTTAATCGCACCACCAATGTTATATGAATAGTAAAAAATATTTAATCTAATATCAAATATTTAGTTAATGTTTGGTGCAATGACAACACATCCTGAGCTTTTATCAATACCTTTAATAAATAATTAGGTATAGTAACATTGAAATTTACACATCAAACTTATTGGTATTTACATAAACAGCTTTACACGAGAAACACACCTAAACGCAATTTAATCAAGCATATAATTTATGAACAAATGGTTTCTGGGATGGTGAATCAAGTAAAAATTGAACTCGATTATATTGAATGAAACTACATCTTTGGTAGCGAATCAGCTATATTATTTTCCCGCCAATTTTTCGATTACATGTTTTTTTTTAAATTCCCCAATTAGCAATTAGTGTGTCCACACGTCTGTAATCAAACCATAAACAACATTCGGATTTCAAACTAATGAGTGCATCTCTGTAATCTTTGGTATTATGTTGCAACTTTTCCTGTTCGGTCTAATATTCCTGAAAGTTCTTTTGATATTTTTCTTTGATTTACTACCCAGAAACCATATCCTTGTTGAAAGACATTAATTAGACTAGAACTTTTTGGCACTTCAATATATTAAAACAATATTTCTTTATAATAGACGGATTTAGGAATAGATCATACGTTAAAACGATAAATAAATAATGATTTTCAACATTATAGAAAAACGAGTTAGTTACTGTTAATGATCAATATTCCATTTCGATATCGCATATCCATATCCAAATTATTTAGTTTGTGGATATTATGCATAAATATATGTAGGTATTAGAAATTAATGAAAAAGATAGTATTATTTATTCTTATTCCTAATTGACAGGATAATTACATTGACAATTGCAAAATAGCATTTAAGTTAAACATTTTTGTAAATAGTTACTTTTTTCAGGATTATCGTGTGAAATTCATCCGGTGTTCGATCCAACACTTTCCCCGCGCAATCACATTATAATCGGCAGAAGACAGTTCTAAAGTTAAATTTTGTATGACAATAAATTTGTTTATTTATTTACTGTTTTATTTGTTTATACAAAATTGCTTAACAGAATTGAAACGAACTGGTCTGAAAGAGGGTGGGTACCTGTGCTTTATTCATAATTGGAATGTTAACTCCATTTTCTGTGAATCGGCGGACGAAAACTTATCGACATTTTGCCTTAGAAATCTAACTCTGAACGTGAGTTTTAGTTACAATTGTTAATTAGAGATATTACTCATTTTTATTACGGAAATGCGTTTATAATAATAACGTAATATTTCACATAGTAGAAATTTTCATACATGATACATAGGTAACAATAATAAGTACGAATTTATAATTTTACTGCCATGACCGCTTACCTTCTGGTAATCGTATGCCTATTTGATAGACTACATTAAAAAAAAACGGAGTTCAAAAGTTCAGAAATGTAATACTGATTAATTAAAAATTTTCAACATTCGATCCAGACAATGTAAAATGTAAAAATATTAGACTTATCTCCTTCTTATGATATGCTAACTGATCCTGTACTGAGATTTGTCACTCCATTTGGAATTAGTATAGTACAGTGATCTTTTTGCCCGTCATATCCACGGAATGAATTCAGTGATTTGTTTTCATTTGTTTTTGTGCATCACGAGCACCATATTGCGTGTAAATGACTACGATTGACTTTTGTACAGTAACATATCAGATAATTAGAGATCTCGCGTTTGATTTTGCCGGTCGAGGCGCTAGTATCCAAGGTCTCTAAGGTTTCCAAAAATGATGTGTCAAGTATCACTGACACCTGTCAGTCACTGACTGAATAACTGACAAGTGAACGTGAATTTATTGCATCTATGACAAGGATTCTTCTGCTTCAAGAGACTATGGAAAATCTTACGTCTTTTTTCTGAAGGCAATGGGGCTACACGTGCGCAACGCTGCGGTATACTCAAAATTAAGTTAAATTGCTTTTTCATGGCATTGGAATTAAAACGTAGACAGCTTTTATAATATATTTCACAACTTCCCACACCAATGGCCCAAACTGATGACCCAAGATACCAGCCGTCATAAAAAGACTTGAGGAGAGATAGTCGCGGTAGATGGTCCCGGAGGTTAGTGTAGTGTAATCCTTCATTCGGCACTGCGATACCTAGTTGTAGAACACAACTGCGATGGCTATCGAGCGTGAGTTCCGATCAGGCGCTGGCGGGCAGCATGGGCGCGGGCTCGTCGTCCGAGTCGTCGGAATGCACGCGCGTGAAGCGCCGCCGCTCCAGCATGCGCCGCAGCTTGAACTCGTGCCCGTACTCCCAGCGCCGCCGCGGCCCGCTCTTGCGACCTGCGTCCGTCATCAAACGCTACGATCCAAGTCCATTCATAATCATATTAAAGCACTTGCGACCCTCCGTCATCAAACACTAAAAACCGAGTCCATTTATGATCTTTCTTATTTGCACTTGCAATTATAGATATATTCGGCCAAGTATACTACAGTACGGTATTAGCATATTACGGAAATCCTCACTATGAGAGGAGACCCTATCCAGTAGTGGACGATTAAAAGGTGAGAAAAATTATGGTATTTGCTAACTATATATTGTTGCTTGACTATGAACACTCATCTATTCAGTCAAGTATGACAGTATTTGCTGACTGTATTGTTCTAGTAACTATTTTAGGCTTGACTTTTAACAGGTCTTAGGTAACTTGGTTTAGTGATTAAGTGAACTAACCAGACTAGTTGTTTTTATTCACACATCTGTAAACTAAATTATAGGTCTTTGACGACAAATGTAAAGTTAAATGACCACGATCAAAAAGACAGTGATTTAGTTACAGCATAATTTTGGTCATAACAAATGATAGAATAGGATGTATATAACATCTATACGTAATTAAATAAGTGCAAAATGTGCATAGAGAAAAAATAGACAGTAGGTACTTAACATTATGATTTTTTTTTAAAAGACAAAACAGAAAATTCAATCTAGCATGAAGTAACTCAACCACAGCTTCTATAAAAGTTCTATAAAAGCGAAACGCGTGCAAGGTGCAGAGAAAATAAAAAAAAACCAAAAGCTGCATCCAATAAATATATTTCAATAAATATCTCTACATTACAAAATGTCACTATTATACAAAGAAGCATAAATAAAAAGTGTAGACAACACAATACAAGGACCTATAATACACAAATATATCACATAACAAATACTCGAGCACTGCATATATTTGTGTTCTGCAGTGTTGGTTTCTGGCAGAATTTCATTTGGTGCTAATATTTTTATTATTCACAAATCAGAGACTACTATCAATAGGGTTTGGTCCATTATGCCAACCTTAACTCTAGAACTGTCATATACCTATATAAAATCGTAACATTATGTATAAAATATCTGTTATACATAGTTTTATTTAAAGTTACAATTCATATAACACAACTTATTCTGTGTGAAATATGATAATAGTCATTTCTAAAAGCATATAATTGTTTTTTTATCTGTAATGTTATGTTACCGCTAACAGATCTTTAAAGAGATCAAATTATAAAGTAATTCAAAATAAAAATTGGAATGTATTTTTCAGTTATGGCAATGTTTATGTATATATCATATCTTTTATATGTAAATGCTAATAATCTCAGGTGAGATATTATTCAGGGAGTTTTTAAGACTCTTTAAGGTTCTTAACTGGATACATTCAACCAACATAACACTCCGTAATACTAAAGTAGTTTCGTCTAATACATACTATAAATATTTATCAGCTATATGTTTTGATTATTGAATACAATACTAATAATCTGTAAAAGTATTAAATTAAAATTTCAATTAAAAACAGTCATTATCTTTATAAGTTTAGGATGTGTAAGTATATAACAAACTGGAACTTTAATGTCATCTTCTTTGAAAATCTTTTATATAACATATTAAATTAGATTAACAACCTATCTATTATCTAACGTGGTTATTTCTTGAAACTTAAATACACCTATTATTTATAATCTCTTAAATATATATATTTGTTTATTGATATATATCATACTTGAATGGCAGGACTACATTTGTACGTCCATCTTTCTATACTAACTACGAAGACAATCTTATTATATTACATATTATAGATAAATTAGAAAATCAGACTACTGTACTGGGGTGTATTATCACATTTTTGTAAATTCATTCTATCTACCCTTTTACAATGTTATTACGAGGAGATCATAATATATGTATACAGAAAATGCACTAATTAGGACGGCGTGCGATAAAAGCAAACGAAACAAGACAGAGGACAACCACAACGCATACTATCTAATTAATGATGAACCAAATGGGGTCAAATTACTTTCAATTGCACGAAGCATGATATAACATGACAAAATAGAATAAGTCTCTTGATGAGATAACATTTAAGAGCTGGTTCCTACTTATCCGGTGTCGAATCCGGATGTGAACAGCGCTAGTGTGCTTCAAAGGCGAGCGAGACCCGACACGATTTTTTTCCGGGCGTAGAGGGCTGTCAAACCAGCCGACATTTACTGTTGGCGCCGACACAAAATCGGTTTCCGATAAGTGTGAATAGCTTCATTTAAAATGCTCTGCTACTAGAACCTCCGATTAAAATTCGGATCAGACACCCGACAAGTGGGAACCAGCGGTAAATCGGTGAACATCGAATGGTAGAACTTTGTTGTTCCCATTGAATGTGCGCGGGCGGCGGCTAGCCCACGAGCGGCTCGCGGTCCGCGCCCTTACCGGCGTCGCGCGCGCGGCGCAGCGCCAGCGCCGCCAGCGCCAGCAGCGCGGCCGCCAGCGCGCCCGCCGCG
>DWQT01005770.1:0-10040 GCA_018244895.1 Myscelus amystis hages | reverse complement strand
GGATTGAACTAGTAACTTTTTAAGATCTCTAATGTACCCATATTTGTGCAAATAAATGTCTTTTGTCTTTTGTCTTTATCACGTTTTAATGTAATCTCACTAAAAAGTTCATTTACGCATAAGCGTTTTTAGTAAACAGCGAACACGCTATCAAGATTAACGGATTAACGACATCTTTATAAACGACCTTAAACAAAACAAAACAGTAACAATTGCGTACCAAACCCTGAGAACTAATCATTTCTCTTCAACTGATTGATCAAGGTTCCGTATATATAAAGTTGTATGTAGGTACCATTAAGGTCGTTTGTCTGGACGCGTGGGTGCCGTGATGCAACTAGGCTTCCACCGGCCCCCGTGGGTGTATGTATTGCCTTGCCTAGTAATTGGTTAACATTTTATTCCTTATATGCACAGTGCCTTTATTCTACTAACCAATGTACTTGCATTGAGTTTTTACTGGTTGTAAAAATATTCAACTTTATATGCAGGTGGTATAAATTACTTTCTTAATTACAGATCTATGGTATAAGCAGAAACCTTACGAATACAATTGATTTGACAAAATTAAATTAAAAATAAATTAATTAAAGAACTGATTTTGTTATGAAATAAAATAAAAATTAATGTAAACCAAATAACATCGTATAGCAGCATTTTATTATTATTAATTAGTAACTGATTAAATTTAAATAAACAGCGGTCAAGGTGGAACTCAGCAGGGTAGACTAGCCAGTCCAAAGAGCGGTGGTACATTTTTAAGAAAACGACAATGTACCTAACTTATGTTTACTTTAAACACGGATGTACAGATGGCGCTACTGTGGTTGTTGTATGAAGGAGTCATAGAATGCAAAAGCTAACGAACAAACACAGAACAAAAATAATTTTTGTTTTAACTTGTTCTTATATGAAACAGTTAGTAGAATAACTCCCAGGAACCCGTTCTTAATGATGTCTATAAACTGGCGATTTCACAATAATTGCGTTTTACGATTAAAGATTCAAAGATGTACCTTAAATGGCGTATTTATTCTATAAATAAAATCCTAATCCGTTACATTATCTGTCCCGTACATATCCATAGAATAGAAGATTCGTATATTTAACAATTATTTAATACCATCATGCATATGTACCGTCATCTATCGGGAATGCATCTGAGCCATCTTTAGCAACATAAGCTTCAGAGAACTTTCTGGAAAATTCTGGTGAAGCGCACATTTCCTCATCCCTTCCCCTCACCGTTACGGTGTAACCGAGGTGGCAAAACAGAATATTAAGCCTCACTCGCTGTTGTGTTCAATATTGATTACAGTTCATTCTAAATTCAAACTCGTCCAAAATAGCTCTCGGAGCACGTGTTCACAATTAAGTCCAATTCCGCTGCAGAAAGCTTCGCGCGAGGCTTGCGAATGTGTTGTGTCCTAACAGTGATAATTGGTCGTGTCACGTTTATTGGACCATCGTGTCCGGTGCACGGCTGTTGACACTGTGGTATTACTATCTTTTCACTCGGAAATTAATTTGTTACATATAAATAAAATTCACGATTTCAAAATAATCAAAAAATATTAACAAACTTTTTTTTTAATTTCTGTCCGGGGTAATCTCGGGATCGGCTGAACCGATTTTAATGGGACTCACTGGAGTTATAGGGTAATTAATAGGCTCCTTATGTTTTGAAAATAAATGTAAATTATTGTCGCAGCTTAGCCATAAGTTTAGCCACGACAGTTCCAACAAAACGTTCGTCAATTTTAAAATTGTTGATACAAAATTATGTATCGCACGTTTTTAAACTGTTTTTGTGTTACTTTGAAAATGTTTCTTTATTTATGTCCACTAAAAGTTAAACATGCAATGAACTGTTAATTGTATCAAGTTCAGTAGGGTCAGTAGTCTCTTGAAGTTGTTTATTTTACATTCAATTCGGTGCAGGTTCAAGGTACAGGTAACATGTTGTTCGAATTGACAATCTTAACAATTTGAAGCCGACGATTACTTGAAACATACGCGCTAACGTGTTTCCTTGCGGCGTTCGTAATAAGGTCGATGTTTGTGTGATTGCAGAGAACGGAAACAGTCTGTTGAAATATCGACACGCGCTGACGTGGGAATGTATACAGATCCCAAAATATTTGGGACTTTGAGTATACTATTTTCAAGTGTAGTAAGCCGCGGTGCAGGCTTAGCGGGGTATCAAAAGATTTATAGCGTGAAATGGGAATACCTTCAGGTCAATAGGATAACCGGGATTTCCGAGGGAGTATATCAAGAGTTTTTCTATTTCAATGATTGAGAAAAAATATATATCTTGTAGCTATTTAGCTTTTCTTTCCCTATCTTTATTTGCCATTACTGTAAGATTAACAAACAATAGCAATGCTCTTGTAACAATGTGTTTATAGTTTCCACGTTTTCCTCCACAGATGGCAGTGTAAGTTACGCTGGTCGAGATGCAAACGCATGACAACAACTAGGGTTGCCAATATCTTTGTGAGGGATTATATTATTATTAAAATAATTTCATCTTTATCATGGTATAACACAGCATGGTTAGTAACCCTAACGAAGAGAGTAATGCATCACAGAAAATGAAATATAATGCTGCTTCTCTACTGCCTAACGTCTACCAGCGTTATGATCTGCTGATGATGCTACGTTACATGCGACTTAAAACCTATAGTAAGGTAGCACTGGTTTTTATAAATTATGGCGTCAAATTTCTGTTTCAATGTTTATGTTATACTAACTACTTTGACGGTTTACTGAGCTTCTTAGAACGTGGATATTTGTAATATTGAGTTTTTAAGAAATGTAATATACGAGTGAGACTCATATTAACGTATCACCTTATTCGTTTGTTACTTTGGTACTGTGGTCAACCACGCCTCATTTAACGATGGAAGTGAAGTATGAAGCTTCATACTATTAAGAATACCATATAGCACATTATGTAGAAATCTTCCACCACGAATGGATTTTTCATGATATTTCAGTTTACTGTTACAGCTGTTCATTCATCCATGTTGCGAATGCATAAAAATGTGTAATGTAAAAAATAGATCATTGGGATTGAACCCAACACCGACAAGATTATAAGCCGATTTAATTACTGGACTATAAGCTGACTTGTCGTGTGAATAATAACTAAACAACCGTCCAGTAACATGTGGAGTGTGTATAGTAAAATCATATGATTTACGAAGCAAATTGTTTATTAAAACACAAGCAAAGTATCGGACGTGATTATTACCTAGCCGCGGGCTCCGGGCAAACGGAAGCGGGGTCGACGACCTGCACCTTACCGAGGCGTGTGTAATAGGTAGGCTGTCATAATTGTAATTACCAATTGCTTACAATTACCAGCAATTGTGAGTGTATTTATATTTCTAAGTAGCCACATCGAGAACCAGTCGGTAGGTATGCGTAGCCCAATGGACACGGAAGTCGTGGGTTCGATTCCAATTCAGGGCAAATATTTGCACAGTAAGCAGGAGTATTTGTTTTGTGTATGACTGAAAAATTATCTATATACGTATGTATTTAGAAATGTTTATATGTAGATCGACATTCAGTTGTCTGGTCTAATTGGTATTTGAGACTGCGTGTGAAGATGTTCCGGACATTATTATAAAGCGCTTTTCTTTATTAATTCGTATCCCAAAATGTGTAAAAATTAAATAGGGTTTAATGGCAAACTAACGAAAAATAGATAACATAACGTACTTATATGTGTGTAATTTAAATGCAATAAATATTGTAATTGAAACAGGAAAACGAATTTCCTATTAGCAAATCGAAAGGAGAATGTCCAATCACTGTTGTTATATAATCTGTGGTCCGTACTACATCGTACGCGGGAAACAATGCGGCCAACACAACATCTAGTGAGTGCGTTGAAATATTGTTTATCTTGATCGAAATCTTGAATTATACAGCTACGCGCACGCACATTATGTATCTTCAACGAATATACAGGATATAAAGCATTTTACATGTTACAATTAAATAAATTACACTTCAGTTCCTCGTTTGATATTTGAACTGCGTTCGGATACGCGCACTGCAACGTTAGCTATAAAAATAATGATGTATCATGTATATAAAAGTAGGTTTGATATACAATCTCTCTGCTAATCGGTTTATCCAGCATGAAAACAGATAATATTTAAACAGAGCAATTAAAATCAATTGAGGAGAATCTTAACTTTAATTTATAGTATGTATTGTTAGTATGTAGATATTTACACACGAAACTCATTTGGTATTTTTTGCTATTCGTGGTAGACAGACTATAGGTAACATACATATATGCTCGTTCAATATGATTAGATCAGGACGTTCATTCACAAACAAATTATGACCTGCTCAAAATATCTTCAATGAACAGACAGATAATTAATCATCGTTCGCTTAATGCATTCATTGTTTTTGTTTACACATCACTCGCATGTCAGTCGATCATCCGAACGTAATGTTCTAGCTTCTCTATGGGTTTATCGAACATAAACAAGATGACGGTTTAGCGCTATTTTAAAAGCAAAAACTGTTGCCCTTGTTTCTCTTAAACGTTGCCAATCAGTAAGTAAGTGAACACGGAATGATTCAAAATGTCTAAGTTCAGCAGGTTGGAAATAGAGCACTTTATTCGAGTCGAGAGCAACATGATATCAATTAGGCAGTCTGTCATTGCGAATGGTCGGTTTCAGGTTACTCTCAATTTATGTTTTAAGCAACTTTCTTCTTGTTATTGCTTTTTTTTCTCAAATTACCCTTAGCTTTTGACGAACAAAATTTATCAACATGATAATGGCATTTTACTTCTCTTTGCTTGGAACAGTTTTGCTTATACAAAACGAAGACTTTGGACTTTTAATTCCTACTATTACAACTACTAGTGATAAATACACCATTAATGTCAAATATTAATCATAAATACCTCTCCTTAAACATCTACCAATTTAGTCGCATTAGTATTTATTAATTTTGTCAATGCTTGTCACATTGGTATACCTACTAGAACGTAATTAGCCTGACCTTGAAATATAATTTCTAACAATACTTTAGTACACATTAAAAAATTCAATTATTTTTTCTAAAATGTAAAAAAATTAAATTGAAAAAATACTATAGCAAAAATTTACAAACGTTTTATATTTTGTTAATTTTAGATGTAAATAAGAAATAAAAAAATTCAAGACCAAATCAGGTCAAGGTTTCCTTAGAGCAGTGATTGTAAAATTTTGCCTCACTGATGCAAGTTCAAATATCGAATTGGAACGTTGCTAGTATCCTTTTCATAAACAAGCACGAGGACACCGCAGATTATTAATTTAGAAGTGTTACAATTATATAAAAAGAACTTTAATAGGCGTTCTGCCTATAATTGCCTGTAATTTTGCTCATCTCATTAAATGAAAGGCAAAAACCATTTAACGAGCCAATTTATCGCAGTGTCGAAATTGTAGACACTCCGAAGGAAAATGTTGCAAATGATGATCGTTTTGTGCAATACGCGTTGCAATACTAATACTTGCTATAAAAATGTAAATAAACGATAAACTTTAAAGTTTTTAAATACTTTTTTATATAACTTCTGAACAATACCTATATGTTGTATAGAATATATATAAAAAGTGTCACCAGTTGTCAATTTTGAAGTCATGTTGAACTAAAGCTAAAAATGTTCGCGGCGTACAAGACTGTCGTAAATAATGCTTAACATACAAAGCACAGATTATGTAGCTGTCTATTTAAAATCTAAGGCGCTCGGTCGAACAGCATTTCTAGAATGCCGCGTATCGAGCGCCCCGACCGCGGAATTCAGAAACAAACCACGTTTGACGCCCAAATTGACGTTTGGACACGTATTCTGTGACAGAAGCGTTTTACTTTTTTGACTACATTTTTTAATTGACTTTCAACTAATATTTATATTATATAGCTAAAAATAAGATACTCGCTTTTGAAGTGACAAACAAAACACACTATTCACCAATGGCATAACTCGAATCTAAAAATATTTTACCAGCTATTGTTAAAAACTGCAAATCAACGGAAATTTTAAAACTTTATGGAAATTCGAATTTTCCAGTAGCAATACCAAACAGAATAATAGTGCAAATCATTTTAAAGAAGCAGACGGTAGGTAGAGTATCACCTACAGCGAAATGTTACATGGACAATCGTGTATCGCAAAACAAACAAGTTTAACTGCGCAACGTAAGAGTTGCGTTGCCGTAACTAAATAACCTCATATTCATATTACACGCCGCCATCTTCTTGTCTGTGGTCAATCTGGTTCATTTGTTTTTACACTTTTCATACAATTTCGAAATTAGAACGTTACGCATATAACAAGAAGAATACCAAAAACCAACGCAAACCGAAAAAACCAATGCACGACGATTGTTAAGAAAAAAATTGAAATCAAACCGATATTTTTAAAAATCACTGTTGAACAACACTCTTAATTGAATAACAAATCCTATAAAATCCTTCTATCAACACAATATCAGTAAAACATGACATAAATCAACCGATTCACTGACAATTTTCGATATTGCACCAATTACGGGCACGTACCTCGCGTCAGTAATCGAGTTATCGGTATAACAAACGGGCCGACGTTCCTCCTAAGCGTTAATAAATCAATCGAACATCAGTGTTGCCACTTGACTGTTGAGCACCGGAAGCAGCGGTCAAGCTGTCATTTTATATAATAAGCAAGTATGTTGTTGTTCTAGACATTGCTGTATTGTCTATGGTTACGAGGTCAAAGTTTTTTTTCACGTATTTATATTTAAACCTTCCTTACTTTCCCAATGCTGATTCATTTTTGAATCTTAGAAAAAATTTACGCTCTTGATTACTGGTTGTGTAGATTTTATCTCAAAATTTAAAAAAAAAACATGCTTCTAAATAATTAATGCGAGGAAAGAATTCAGAAAAACTATATTTTTACTTGTCATTTTAACATCAAACCAAAATACATAAAACAGAAAGTAAGATGTTCAACATATTATTTTCATATTTAGTGTTATTTACACAATATTTAATGCGAGTAATTATTGTGGACTACTTGTGGCCACCGGAGATGCGTTCTGATTGCTTTTTAAATTCGCGGTCGTGTTGCCATGATGCAAAAATTCGCTTGCATCACGCTACATACATAAAAATTTACATTATGTGTTTCGACTGTGATAAATCATTCTCAGAAGTACACGAATTTAAATTAGTTTTATATGTACACTTTCATTTTATATTATTTTAATGTTAAACGTAAATGGATATTTAACATCTCATTTGATTCTAATTGCTAAAAAAATGTGTGATAACTTTAAAGAGTACTTACAATTTCTTTATAATCTGTGATACCAAAATAGTTATAGCAATGATGATGAAACAGTAATTGGTTTCGGTTACGCTGAGCCTACATAATCAAAATAATATTAGTAAGCAATAACATGGGAGTGGAATGCTGAAATTTTTGCAATATCGCAGTTTCTGGCGTTCATTTCGTTTGAATCGGGGGCGTGAGTGTTATTCGATCGTGTGAAAATTAAGGAACTCTACATTCCGTACCCACAGCATAATAATGGCCGCTTCCGGTGATCGATCAGTCTGCGCGGGCGCATACGAACGATTTTAAGATTCTTTGCGCAAGCAAATATAGACTTTATAACAAGCGACAGAGCATTATAATTCGCGTGTATCAAAACATAACTGAGCTTAGTTCGCCGTTACAATCATGAACTTGGAAGATAAAGAGCGTACACTTCAATAAATCGACGCGACAATGTCAAATAGAGCTTTAAGATTTTATAACAGAAATATCACGGTTGCTATATAGCACCTTTTTTTATGCTATTCTCCGTTCAAAATTGCATTGCCAAGTTGGAAACCGTTTTTGTGTACACCGTTCGTACTTTTAAATATCGAATCCACAGTATATTTGAACCCTGAAACAGAAGAGCTCATTATCCAATTGAGGCAAACGTTTAGTGGCTCGTAAGCTCACTGAGGTCGCTCATCGTGTGATTTGCCGCCGGGTCAACTGCAGTTCAATTGGATTGAACCCGAGTCGCTTATTACTGTTATTACTATTCTCGTTGCTGTGCCGCTTAATGCAGATAACTTGTGCGGATTTAATCAGAACGTGTGAAATTAATCGCTTCTGAGCATTCAAAATTTCCTGAATATACAACTAATGAAATGCCAACACTAAGCCTGTTTAATACAATCATATGGATCTGATCGAGAGAGGTAAAAAGATAAAGAAATACCCCTGTCTCTGATAAGATGCTCCCTCGCATTCCGATGTGCTTTTATTTAAAAAATAATCCAATTAAGACGGATATCCACGTAACAATAAACAAAATTAATGTTAAATAACATTACTCACTAAAACAGTATTCAATTTTGAATATAATTCATAGACATAATGATGATTACACAGTTCAACAGAATTAATTATAATATGCAATAAATAACACACTCAACCACACGCCCGCTTAAATGATCGAACTTTATGGAATCGTGTAAATAGATAAGTTTATTACTATTTTGAACGTAACTGCCATTATTGTCGCTCTCTCTCTTTCCGTCCCTCCGAGGTAGAAAGGGAGGCGGATACAAAATGGCCGCGACGACGTAGTAACGACATGATGAAACGATGCGGGGCGTTAACGACCTCGTAAGGGAATGCGTTAAAAGACTTAATGGGCGCGTTATGTCTGCTATAATTATTTTACCTACCGCTTTATGCGTGTAAGCGTTCTAAGGAGAGAATTAAAGAGAGAGAGAAAGAAAGAGACAGAATATAATCAAGTAATGACTGGAGATCTTGTGCAAGAGTTGCATTGTGTTGTACCTAATTTAATAAGTAACTATTCAAAAAAATATATAGGCACGTTACATACTGTATTTTGGTAGTTCTCGAATTTATTTTTTGTTAATTCTCATATTTAACACTGAATACCAAAAAATACATTTCTGCACTTGATGAAATAAAACTATTAATAACAAAGGCGACGATTAAATTGCAATTAAGCTACTATCAAACATAGAAATGTGAATGAAATAAAGAAACGACAAATCGTGAACTAGTCGTCGACTCTAACACAACTAGTCGGACTAGTGAACTCACGACTAGTCTTCTACAAGTCGTACATATATAGTAGTCTTGAACAATCCGAACATATTAAAACTTTACGATTCAACTCTTAACTAATGAAACTACTTCAATAGCAAATGAGTGGTAATAAAAATAATTACAAATCACTACATAAGTCTGTTCATTCCATAAAAACTTGAACGCGCACTTATTTACGTGGAAGCAATGACTAATGTAGGATATTCTGTGAACCGACCGATGCGACGCTATCTGCCCTATAATACAAAATGAACGATAAACAATTATGAAGCATTTAAACGCATTATTAAAATATAATTAAAATATAAAGAATAACATTAAATTGCTTGAGCTTACTTGATTACATTTTAATGTTCGCACAGAGGCACGGAAACACAGGACATGCGATTTAGGTATGACATCTCGAAAATGTCTAAGTATATAGAAAAATTGCATTTCATTTTTAATGGTTTTCAAAAATATGAACATTGCAGAACAACGCCATATTACATGAACTCTATTATTACTGCATTAAAGTCGACAATTGATTGATTGGCAGCAGCATGAATCGCGAATTCTATAACGGAGTTTGTTGACCGGATATCGCAGCCTCCTACCGGAAATGGCGCCATCTTTATCATTAGATGTCTATGAATGTTTGTCATGTTAGTGGTGCGATGACTGGCGAACGATAATTTAATAGCGATTAATATACAGCGAATAATGACAGCAAGTATATATTAAACTAGCTGACACGGCAAACGTTGCGTTGCTATATAAATTATAAATACTCCCCCCCTGCGTAACCCCCAGGGAGGTTCCCTTACAGGTGGAATTTCGTAAAATCCGTTCTTAGCTGACCTCTATTCGCCGAAAGGAATATTCCTACCAAATTTCAAGT
>DWQT01005769.1:0-10042 GCA_018244895.1 Myscelus amystis hages | reverse complement strand
ATATGTATGTATGTATATTGAAATATATTATCTATTTAGTTTTGGTTTCATAGTGAATACATATATTTTTATGTAATAGTTAAAAACAAGTATGCATGATCAAAAATTTTTTTTTGTGGTTAATCGATACTTTTTAGTAAAAAGTACTTGTAAGAAAAATAAATAAATGTTGCTTTATTTTTATAAGCGTGTATGTCATTCTTTGTTTTAATGTAAACATAAACGTGACCCGAACAACAAAGCTTTTATGACATGCATGATTAAAGTTTTTTTAAATTTCATTTGTTATATTTTATTTTCCGTTTTGTGCCTTTATTTTTAAACTATATGAGTTTGGTGATGGCGTGCAGTTTCGATTGACCTAAAATATACGTCGAATCTCGAAACAAGGCCATTTTCTATCAATCCGCATCTTCATGCGGTTACATTTCTAAATTGTCTATTAATACTTTTGGCTTATACAATTGGATAGTAAATTCCTTATTTTGATTGTATTTGGTCTATTTGTACACAGAGTAGTAGTCACAAAGGTAAATTGTAAAACAAATTTTAACATGATAACATACTATCTGAAATTTTATATTTATATTAAATTTTGAATTTATCTTCTTTTTTTTGCATTGCAGTGGCCTTTTAAGTCATGTTTGAAATAATTTCTTTCATAAAACTTTGCGCTACTTTTAGACAAAAATATTTAGCTTTAGCATGTTGGTAGTTGGCTGTTGATTTTGTAAACAAAGAATACTTTTCATTTTGGGTAAGGTACACGAGATAATTCAATATATTAACTAGTTTTTCTCCGAGATTCAATGCAGAAAAGGTATGTTGCGAAAAAGCGAACACTCGAATCGACTCTTAAGACTTGTTGCAATACTCTGACAATTGAGAATATTATACTAATAAGAAGAAATGTACTATATTCAAATATAATTATTTTAGGGGATGGAGAACCCCTAACGGAGTCAAAATATTTTACGTTTTTTTCGCCTCTGTCAAAGGGTTTCTGGACTCCTTCCTCAGATACTTTCTTCTCACCTTTTTTTAGCCCATCTGCAACGTCTCGCAAACTGACAGCGGCACAAAAACGTCAAAAATTGTGGCATAAGGTCGGAATTTACTGATGTCAAGACAATTACGACATAAAAATAAAATAAATGCAAAAGAGTAATAATTGCAGTTTGTATTTTATGTCTTTGTTCAATGTGTTACCACTCTGCATAGAGTATCAGATGTAGGCCCAAGATCCATGCATTCCTGAAAAGTCTCCTTTGTTTGTTCTGGGTAGCGGTTATATTAGTCTTACTATGATTTCATTTATTTAGGTTTCTGAACTGCCTGCAGGCAGATACATAGCAGAAAATTCAAATTCTACCGCCAAGCAGGTTGGGGTGTTCCAGTTTGAAAGCTGCTAAAGGCAGACACAGGAAAGGAAGATGAAATATTTGTGGCTTCGGAAATATTTAAACATTATGAAACCAACTACAATGTGTTATTATTGACCCAAATTATGTTTCTTTTTTGCAAGCGGTCCGTTCAAATCAAAATTAATCGATCTTAAAAGCATGAGACGCCAAAAGCCTTGTAACGATCAATTTCCACTTAAATCAACGGTCTAGTCTTAAATTAATTCATTTTATCAAAACAGTTTTAATCGAGTTTAGTAACAGTCTTTTTCATTGTTCAATTGGAATTAGGCCCCTCATTTTACAAATTCTTTTATGTATTTAAATTTCTAATTTGTTTACCTATATATTGCTTTAATTTCAATAATAGTCGTCGCTAGGTGTGTGGTTTAAAATGTACAATATATTTGTTTAATGCGGCTGTTTAATATGATCTTGAAGTGTCTTATGAGGTCTGATTATTTGTTAATATTAATAAAAATAATGACTGCGTAATTAAATGAAGAAAAATAAATTTACTAATATTTATAAAACCTAAGTAACAATACTTAACTTATTTTTCATAAAGTAAAGAAAAGATTCAATGCTTTAACATGTACATTCACACACACATATCGACGACCAAAATAAAATAGACTATTTTGTGTTGAGTATTTTAGAATAGTGCTGCATGTTACGTGTATTTGAATAAAAGCATGGTATTTAAATATATTACACACATAGTGGCATTCTGAATTGGTCCGGTGTTTTAGATAATTAACTATATTAGTATATTTAGAGCTCTACTGAATTCTAAACTACGCGTTTTAAAAAAATGCCTTCTATAGGTACTATTATTTTGTATAATACCGGATTATACAAAATGTAACATATACATACCCACTTTTATTTGTGAGGCATCCCTAATATTTCTTCTCACATCTAGAACTTTATTTTTTTTTGATGGTTCTTTAAAAACTATTATAGATCATTCAGAAGATTTAAATGGTCATGTTCAAATCATGTGTTATATAATTGACACAATTGTAAGTCTTGAATACCACCGAAATCCCCCTATAGATTGTTTGACGAAGAGTTGTAGGTACACTAAATTTCTTTTCATAAATTAAAAAGCGCAAAGATGAAAATAGGGAACATATAATTCGTATAGAGTTTACATTTGCAATTAGTATATTTCAGGTCAAGCAAGATGCAAATTAAACTAACTTTTATACATAGGTATGTACATGAATACAATAAAGCCTTTTTAGCCAGTTAATTTGATTGTTTTGCACTAATATTATGTTATTAGTTTCATCAAAGATACAAGCATACCTACTTATAGTAAGTTGTATCCAACAAAGTGCGTACGATATGTGATGATGCAACAACACACAACATCTACACTTTAAAGAACTACAGCAGGATATATACTTAACACGTTCTTCGTCGGTCTAATATTTGTGTGGATTTCAATTCCAGCGACGTTTTTGTTTGCCCCCGTGAATTTAATTTTAACATAATTTGGTGGAGCGTTTGGGACTTTCTTGCATACTAACGTAGGTTTTTTGAGAGCGGCCTGATCCGAATTTCTGTATATTTGCTACGTAATTTTGATTTTTTTAAGCATTGTAAGTTTTGCGCATCCGCACCTTTTGAATTATTTACATGAAACTTTAATTGTAAGCACTGATGTAATGTTGCCCACCTACACAAGTTACGCCAACAGTTGTTTTTATTAGTGCCCAATTACAATGACACATGATATTAATTGAATTTACTTCACTAATGGATTGGAGGAAAGAAGAAACAATACCTACGTTAATTTATCAAGAAACTTTTATTATATACGGATATCATTATTTATTGTGTTAATAAGCTCTTAATTAACAAGTTCTTCATCTTTGGCAAGGCCATCAATATGTATATTAATATTGCTTTGGTATCGAACCGCCTAAAATTCATAACCTCTAAATTAAATTCTCATTAGATTTGATTAAAAACTCAATATAACACTATTAAAATACAGGTAAAATTAACGAACAAAAGTAGAACAGCTTAAGAAGAATAGTACATATTCCGTATATGAGGTAATATTAACAGATGACACCTTTACATTTATGAACCACTAGAAGACGGACCGATGGAACTATGATACTGATTTTTGATTACCAATCTGAACAGATTAAAATCTAGCCTATTTTGATTTCCTATGCACCAGCTCGCCCTAACGAAATTAAATAGGACATAGTTTTGTCTGAGCGCATTGCGCTTAAAAGCATTGTTCTCTCTTTATTATAAAAACAATTCGTAATTCATTCATAAAGAATTCAATCACTTACATAATATGTCGATGGCTTACACGTCAACTACCTACTTTGTTAACATTTTATGCAAATTCACGTCTTTTTTCTTTAAATATTGACGGCTGTGCTGTTTATCGCGGACTGGTATTTTGTCAGTTTAGATTATCTTATATTACAAATAATAATTTCAGATTATTATTAAAGAAAACCAGATTAAAACCGTACCACGACACTGTTCTAATTCTTTTGGGCGTCACAAGGGAGGCTTCCCACGATTGCAATGCAATGTCTTCCAATAGATGGCGTTACGTACAGAGAGCTTAAAATTTGCTTCCGAGTTTGCGCACTGTAAGATACGAAGCGAGCACAGCCGGAGATGTATCTGGGTGAACGTTTATTATTTCTTTAATACTTATCTTCAGCTAATTCACTTCGAGAGTTGAAAAAAAGCAGTTCAATAGTAATCTAATGTACGTAAATACTAAAACAACCCTAGGAGATATATTTTAAAGGTATGTTTCATTGTAGTGACTTGCATGCTTAGGTACCTACACATTTCGATCAATACTTCATTTGTTGCGCCTATAGATGGTTGATAGAAGACAATTTAGTGGTCCGGAATATCAAAATGAACTTAACAAATGATTCTGTGCTTAGATTATTGTGTGCGAAGCGTTTTCTCTGTTGTTTCGGTATCTTTAAACCAAGTTGCGTACTGTATTTATTCCTTCGCTTCACTTAGCAAATTCGTATTTTTAGTAACCAGTGATTTAGGGTAAATGGTTGTTATTCTTATAACTACATTATAAACTAGGTGATCCGGCAAACATTGCTTTGCTATATAAATTATAATTAACACCCCCGCAACCCGCCTACCCGTGGAATTTCGTTCTTAGCTGACCTCTACCTCGCCGAAAGGAATATTCCTACCAAAATTCAAGTCTCTCTTCTGGTTCCAGAGATTACCTATGTCATCATTTCTCATGTACGATATTGAAATTGCGTATAGCTGCGATTGAACATTTATCATCAACTGGATAGGGTTAATGTTAATCATACCTATAGAAAAAAATCTAAATATTATTGGCTGCATTTCGAAAACTGGCGTTTTTACTATTAGATATAGTATTAGATTTTATTAACAGAATGGTAATTGGATAGAAATACCTATTTAATTGATTGTCAACCTGCGGGAAATTGAAATTAAAATATGCCCGGCTTAAGCCGCAGCTCATATATCTTTGTCTACGTTCTGTTTTTTTTTTCTAGGGCCTAATATTGTAAATGTCGTGAGCATCTACATGTTCACCGTCGATGTTCCTGCTCAGCGGCGGGGGAAAAATGCCTCCGACCAACAAACTGGTAATATGAATATTATATAACAATTCACTACAGCTTCTCACCACTAATAGTTCAGTGCGCATTTTTATTAGGGGACGGTACGCTAAGGTATATGCGGAGAATGTACCTGGATCATATATAACTGTCAGGTCACGTCAGACAACAGTAATCAATCAAACCGCTTTTAGTAATGCACTTTGTTCACCAGTTATTGTAATTTAAAGTCACACTTCTACTTTTAGTCAAAGAAACTTAATGCTACAATAAACTAGACAACAACACACAATGCTGGACTAGGTAAAGCTACTAAAAAGGTTAATATATAGGTATAACCAAGGAGCTTTTGAAAAATTCTGAAACAACCTCGTTTTTGTAAACTAACACACTTATCGTACATTTCTTTCTAGCTCAAGTAGAAGATAACGCTTCAGTGCTTGACGAAGCGCCTGTCACTACTGAAGTGACCGCTCAACCTCTTTTATCAACTAATACCGGTTAGTAATAGTTAGTTATAGATTCTTAACAACATTGATTTGTAACTGGAGTTCAACAAATTTTTATCTTTAGATGAGTTGAAGGACGTCTCTTTAGTGGTCAGTGCTGCGCACGTTTGTATTGAACCGACTGAAAGTTCTCCTATTAAGACTGACAAAATAGGTAATGTACTCCAAAATCATGTTTTTGCCACTGAGTAAGGATGAATATTAATTTTTTTTAAATCTTAGGTGAAGCAAAGGACAACCTAGACATGGTGGATGTCGCACACGTTAGTGCTGACGTGGCTGAAAGTGCCCAAATTGTGTCATCGGAATTAAGTAAGTAAACTTTATATGACATTAATTCATACGGAACATGCAACCGGTTTTATTTGTAGAGAAGATGAAAGACGAGTAGTAGACGAGACGCTAGTAGTGGACTGACTGAATGTTGCCAACTCTTGGGATCAAGGATCAAGCAAACAAATAATTATTGTTTATATTCAGATCAGCCTACAGACAACGCTGCAACGGCCGATGTCGAGCCGGACAGTAGCCAACAGATTGAAACCGACAGCGCTGATTTGAAACAAACCGGTAAGTAAATACTAGTAGGGTAAGTAGAGAGGGGATTACAATGTTCAACTAAGATTTATTTTTAGATGAGGTGAAAGATGATGGCCCAGCGTCCACTACCACGCTCAACGTTGCTGAAGTAAATGAAGCAGAGCAAAAGCAGACAACAAATAACGGTAAGCAGCTGTTCTTTAGTGTTCCAGAGAATTGTTTGCAACAAATCATTATTGAATGTTTATTTCTAGATGAGCCGAAGGAACAAAGTGCTCCAATGCCTGATAGCGTGCAGTGCTCTACACCACCGACAGAAACGGAGCAAATGAAATCTCCACAATTAGGTAAGTAACCGTAACAAGTGATTATTGCAATCACGTGACTAAATTAAAATGAATATTCAGTTAACAATTGTTTATTTTTAGCTGACACAAGTGATGACATTTCAATGTCGGAGGAAGCTCAGGATGGTGGTCCATTCGAGCTAACAAGTAAATTAACTATCCCTAAGACATCTATAGTAGTGGACTTGAGATAGGATTTCATTAAATATTTATCTAATGTTTATTTTTAGACGAGGTGAAGGAATATGCTGCATCATCTACCATGGACGACGTGGTTGCTGGAACGAATAACAATAACCAAGCCGGGGCAGAGCCTATTGAGAACACACAACAACAAAATGGTATCACGCACCGTTACATATCTACTTTACATACTTTGATACAAATTTATTGTGTTTTAAACGTACTGTTTTATAATTTAGATGAAACCGGTCAAGCTGCCGCCCTCCCTAATACAGCCACCAGTAATAATACGGTCGATAAACGTAGGATTAGCTCCATGCCTAGTATTGACGCCATACTCCGTTTACGTTGTGAGTATTTGCTAGTATATGGACACACTAAAGTGTCCATACGGTATGATTAAAGTTACAACTGTCATTACTTAACAATTCATTAGTATAAAAGTTTTATAAATTTTCACAACTTTCGTTTCATAAACTTTCACAATTCATTTCCAAAATTTTTTATTTTATTTCAATAAATAGTTTATAGGAAGATTTATTTTTTCTTTCTTATCAACCTTTATGTTTTTACGAAGATGTCCACAATCTGTCATATACAACTGTCATATTAGAATAGATTATTCAGAAATAGCGCCACCTACAAATTCATGGACAAGTCATTTTTGCAACAAAACGAAATTTAGTTTTGCTAGTCATCTCCGATCCCATCCTTAATACAATTAGCCAATTTCGCTATCGACGGACACGTCAAGGAGGACATCATCATCGTCATCATGGACAGACGACATTAGGGTGTTTGAAAATATTTCCTCTTTTAACGAAAAAAACTTGTTTTTCGGCCGATTTTTTGTAATAGCAGAGAACTTTTTGTATACATATACTCGTAAGAAAATTCTAATAAATCGTTTTACAATCTGAAAATTCATACAAAGTTTTAACAGATGGCATTAGTGTTTCATGAAAAAAAGTTTTTATAAAGAAAACATTATGCTTACTGGTGTTTGGCTAATTCTCTTAAAAATATAATACCTACACGAAAAATCATTAAAGCAATGGATTATATCGAAAAAATCATTGTTTTATCATTCATGTTCATACAAAATTATGATTTTGAGCACTCATCTGTAACTTAATGAAAGGCCTTCTGTTTCTATAATACCTTTCTATAGTGATGTGTGCCTAGGTATTTTCTGAACACGAGTTTTTATCTTTTTTATAACGTAGCTGAAGCCAATCAGGTCGCTGTGACCAGCACGACTGGCGCCAGCTCTGCCGCCGCGGGACATGAAGACAAAACTCAATGTGCGTACTTTAATCGTTTACTGCGTTTGTACACTTTTTCTATCCTCTTACAAAATAACGTGATCACTAAAACAACTATTATCCAGCGGGCATCATAGTACCGAAATCCTATATATTTGCAATCCGTATTTGATATCTGATCAAAGAAGCATTTTTTATTATGTTGATTTGGGGAAACCTTTCCAAAAGCACCGAGATGCCTTAAGACGGCAACCGGGTCATGTAGGATTTTGAATTAGTAAAACCTCCCCGGCGCTTCATGTATTCCGTAGGAAGTACCTATACAATAAATATCCGTTCTGTATTTTAACGGACTACAGTTCAGTTATTCTGGGTATTTGCGCAGTTGCCACATAACCGTCGTGTGTTAAAGCTCCATTAAAACCATTTGTACATACATATGTACATGCATAACCATCACGTCAGATCCCTAAGGGTAGGCTGGCCGCACCGAGTGCGAAATATCACAAACCTTGCAAACCTACTTCATCAACATCCATCACTCTCTCCGTGCATACATAAAATATACATGAAAACATTTTGTATATGTATTTTTATAAGTAGTTACTACAGTTAGCTGACCCCGCGAACGTTGCTTTGCCATATAAATGATTTTGCTCTTGTAGCAATATTTTTTATTGCTGCTTCTCTCCTATTCATATTAGCATGATGTTATATAGCCTATAGCCATCCTCGATAAATGAGCTATCTAACACTGAAAGAATTTTTCAAATCGGACCAATATTTCCTGGGATTAGCGCGTTCAAACAATCAAACAACCAAACAATGGAAGAAACTCTTCAGGTTTATATTATTTGTGTAGATCATTAGACACATCCAGTTAGAACGAGGTCCGCGATAGCGTACGCGAACCAAAATAAGACATCGCTTCACCGGGGCTCATATTTATTTTTATTTATTTATGATTATTTGCATGGCCCGCGCTGGATGTGACAGTGCAGGCGCTATTGTTTTCCGAAATAATAACGAGATATGGCGCTTTCATATGGTTTTTGTGCGGTTTTTTTTCTTGTTCCCCGTCACGAAAACCCGAGCGGACTTTAAACCGGGCCGTATCTTATAAATGGCGTTTGAATAGCTTTAAAATAATAATGTGACTGACAGTGGAGATTTATGATGTCCGAAAATATAGATTGTTCTCACGCATTTCTGGGCCGACCTAAGGCAACGATAGATCTTCTCTCCTTAAATAATTTACATAGGACTCATACAATACATATGTATGTCTCGACCACTTTAGTAAATTTAAATTCAGAACGTACCTATTAAATATTATTGCATAACAACAGAAGGCCTGAAAAACCAGCAAATACACAAGATATGTAAGTACGCTTACCAACAAAAGGATTTATCTCCACAATAATAGTGTAAGACCTCATTAAAAATGAAGCCATTCTCCACATTGTATCGACGTGAAATATTTCATAAGTTACAATGGCTTAATCACTAACTAAATTGGATCGTTAAACGCAGCGAGCGAGAATTCAGATAATCCCATATTATACCTTGATAATACCACTTAGCCTCTGAATTAAGATGGCGGCGTATAATAAATACTGTTAAAATACCAACCTGCGACATAATTAGCCACACAGGGATTCGGAAATATGTGGCCGAGACACCATAAATCCAATTACACGTGAATTAATTCAATTATACGCGAGTGGAATACGAAATAAATAAACAAATGAGGGACCTCGTGCTTCCATTGATTCCGCATTTGAAAAAATGGCGGGCGTGGGATTAATTTTGAATTTCAAATTGTACCTAAACGTGTACATAAAATATGTTAAGATTTAGCTTAGCTGTAAACAGCGTGCACATTTTCTCAATTTAATGACCCAAAAGGCTCGTGCACACTGTCCGTATTTTTTCTCGAACCGCTTCGGTTAACAACAGACACAATTATGTAGGTAGGCTTAAAAGACATTCTTCTAACTTTCCAATTAAGAAGTCACCACGGAATATTTAAGAAAAGCAATAAAAATTCCCTCCGAGCCGTATCCTGTTCGGTGTCTTTGGCGATAAGATCGTTTTATAATGTTTCAATTAACCAGTAGCCAGGCCTCGGCTCATTTACCTGCCACGAATTAACAAGAAGGCCCGATGAGAGTT
>DWQT01005768.1:0-10043 GCA_018244895.1 Myscelus amystis hages | reverse complement strand
AATGGCAATAAGTAAAAATGTCGTATGTATGCATTTCGATATTCCAAAGACAGCAGAAAATTTTCACGGTATAGGGAATCGTTTTATTCCGAATTAAACGCGCGAAGCCGCGGGCAAAAGCTAGTTTTCCATAAAACGCAAGCTATTAATAAACAACATAAAAAAAATACCGAGTTTTTTTATTAGCATCCTTTGCGATATTAATTTGCGTTCCGAACGGGAAGCTATGGAGAATGCCTGCCAAATTGTTCGCGGGAACAATTGGAACAAATCTCGACCAACTTACAAAGATTCCGCCCGAGTTGGGCGGAAGTTGGCTGCAACTAGTTAGCCGACGGCAACCACTTCCGCTTGCCATTACCTTATACATTGCCGTTTTACGGAACAATTTGTGTACAATTAAACTGACTGAACACTTTCGTCGTGAAACTCGAGAGTTAATTTAATAATTTTTTTTTTTTTTTTCCATAACAAACTGTGCGCCGCGGTTTTAGCCGCGAATATCGTGATTCCGTGGGAATTTCGTGATAAAAAGTAGCCTGTATATGACCTTATAAACTTTTCTGTCTTCCAGTGAATGTCCCATTAAAATCGGCTCAGCCGTTCCCGAGATTAATCCGGACAAACAGACAGATAGAAAGTTAGAAAAGTTTTCCTTTGTTTTAGTATTGTTTTAACTATAAGCACTGGAGAAAACATAGTACTTTTGAAATAACAGAAGCTATTCAATATATTTATTACATTTTTAACTAAGTATTTAGATACTCATTTGGTTAGTAGTTTTATTAAAATCAACTTAAAATAGATAAAAAATAGCATTCAGAATATACAAAAATTTACTTCAATGCCTACATCCTCGATAGTAATTTCTTACTAACATTGAATAAAACACTACGCACATATTATGTACACACCGCCACGCAAGTCAACACGACCACCAGCTAATCATTACGTATTCTACAACAGTGTGAGTCAGTGCTCAATATTGGTTTACGGGTGTACGTGGGACATTTACAAAGAGTGTGATTGTACTGAAGGCTGTATTTTCATGGGGTGAGGTTTTTTTTAAATTATTGATGTTTATTAAATTTGTACCAAACTAATTTACTGAAGTCATGTTTTATGATGTAGAGCCCTATGTCTAGACTTATGACTGTTTTTCCCAAATTATGTTTTCTTTTCCAAATTATCTCTCAGTGGAAGGAACACCAGTCTCTTCAGATAGAGAGGTTTATATAGCCCATAGAATAAGTTAATGAGGCTTTAGGAAAGGCTACTCTTAATAAACTTTTAGAGGCTGGCCCTTTCAGAAGATTGAGATTGCCCCAACTGGAAGGGGCGAGTAGAATTTAGTTTTTGAATAAAATAAAAATTAATGTATGAAGATTTTTGACAACCCTATAAATTGATGATTTAAAAAGAAACCGGCTGTTAGTAGATTGGCTTATGTTCTCCGAAACTACTGATTAAGTTTTATTATTACATTTATAGTTTCACTGAGCACGATAGGGCAACGGGTAATGATAATTATTGTTAGCTGCTCAGCTAATGGTGTCTAGGGTTGTCGCTCCTATATTGCTATTTAATATATCCGCGAAACTGAAATCGATATATTGCTATTATCTCTAAATGCGGCAGAAATATCGAATTTAGATTATGGTTGTCGCACATATTAGAAATACTCGTTATTATCTGTAAAGTTAATCTAAAATAAGTATCTCTAAATATACTTTCAATACTCGGTATTGCATAAAAAAATAAAAAAAATAATTATTATATTTTCTTTTCAATGAATAACGTAATATACAATAAAAGTTGGCAACCCTAGCTATATCCGCACCGGAGCTATATCCGGTTGAACTTAAAAAGATAGAGCTACAGCGCATACATAGCTACAGCGAAATCCGAGATGAAAATAATTTTAAGCACCAACGGTTGCGCGGCACAATTATTCTTACTTACGTTTCGTTCGAGACACGGCCAGTCCATTTACAAAGCCTTAACGCCACCTAATTGCCATAGAAGCCGGGATTAGGGGATTAACGGGAAACTTAAGTCTTCCTTTGACCGGATTAATACGGTTTGAGTTACCTTAATATCGGTCTATTTTTGATTCCCTCCTCGACTTCCGCCGCTCTTGTGAAACGAAGACATTTTTAATGTACCCGCTTAATGGAGTCAAAATGGTGGAAATGACTGGGTTTTTATATTTTGCGAGGCAATTCTGAGGCAATTTTTTATTTGGGTTATATTTTATTTCAATACAAACCTCTTTATAGTATGACTAAGTGTTGATGGACGTAAGTGCCGAGACCAAGACTGTCCTATCACGACCAAATAGGTCAGACGTGCTGGCGGGGGAGTCGAGAGTCCCCGAAACCGGTTTGTGCGTGAAGAGAGTGATGGATATGGATGAAACATGGCAGGTTTGCAAGGATAGAGACATTTGGCACTCGGTGCTTTCTGCCTACCTCGTTAGTGACCTGGCGTGATGATTATGTACGTATCTTTAATACGAAAGGGTATACTTCTATGTATATGTTTATTAGCAATCCTATTACAATAAAAATCACTGAATTCCCTCAAATTGCCTTGTTTGGAAATGTCTCAATGATTATCTTTATTTACACAGTATAAAACAAAGTTGCTTTTTCTTCCTGTCCCTATGTATGCGTAGATCTTTCAAACTACGCAACGGATTCTTTTTAATTAATATAATGATCGGAGAAGATGTTTTGTATGTATAGTAACACCCACTATGTAGTAGAGAAATACTGTTATTTGTAAGATTTGTAATGTGATTAATGCGCGCGAAGCCGCGGGCAAAAGCTAGTTAATGAATAATTTAGCTAAGCAATTCTTAAATGCCAGTATTATAGCATTGACATTGCTTAGTGGTTGTCGCGCCAGCAATGATAGAGATGCCAGTTCAACTGCGATTCCATAGCTTGAATTTATGGAGTTTTCGGAACAAGGAAACTGTGGAGTCGGTTATGCGGCTATCGGATTTCGAACTCTGTTTTTGCTGTCATTAGTCAGGTATTGGGCTTGATATTTGTGTCAAAATTGAGAATATTTCAAACTATTGCCAGATTCGGATGAGATTTGTGTGTTTACCATTTAAGAATGGGGCCAAATTTAATATTGCAATATACTTCTGACGATTAAAATAATTTTTTATTTTATAATAATGTTGAACATAAAATAAATTATCATAAAAAATATTTGATGGACAAAAATTTTAAATTCATTAAAAATGTTGCCAGACTTAAAAAAAAAAAACTATTAAATGGCTCAATACCGAATTGAATTTTGTGACGAAATTCAATTATTTTGCACTCCTTTCGGATTCCCCTAAACATCTCTAACACCAAGCTGTATGCCAATTGACGTTCGAATATGCCCGAATGTCATTCGAATATGCCGTATGACTATGGAATATACCGACTGACGTTTATCCATTCCGCGCTGCGCTGAGCCTGCGTTCACATATCACTCCTTTTGAGTATTACGTACGACTTGTCTCGAGTGAGTCTGGACAGCTTAACGGCCGTATTCGATCTCAAATAGCTTTAAATCGATCTGAGTTTATTGGAGATCACTAACGCGTATTTATTCTAGATTTGTTTTCTATTAATGGCGCTTTAAAGTAACGCTTTAATAATTGCGAATATCGTGAAGGTCATTGACATTTTGACAAGCCAAAGTAATACATAAAATTTACGAGACTAATGCGGGTTTCAACACTACTCGGTTATAACTCGGTAATGGTAATACTCGGCAATTTTGAACTGCTCGGTGCTCAGCTGAGTACTCTGTACCGGCGCCGAATACCCACTGCCGAGTATTTATCTGCTGCTATGAAACAAGGTTACACACTTTTTCGCTCCAGAAATCTATACCGAGTAGCTCTTCTCGGTTTAATTTAAGCCGAGTACTACTCGTTACTCGGGCCATCTGTAATTATGCAGCTGCACTTTGCCTAGTAACGTATTATCTCTACTTCCAAAGACCACATGTAAATGAGCTGGCTGTCACGTCTGAGCGGGAGATGATAGAAGACGCATTGCTGACTCCGCTGCGCCGAGAAGCGGACGTGTGCTGACGTAAATTGGATTAGCTAATGGGAGTTTATTGGACTTGCAGATTGGGGTTCATAATGGACTTTTGGTGATTGTAAAATCCAAATGTAAGTATGCATATGGTAGAATTAATGTGTTGCAATCGTAAAAATATGATTTGTTTCTGTGTGGCAGTATTGGCAAATATTCCCTATGAAAACTTGCATTGTAAAAGCTTCGAGAAACTATCTGTTCTAAATATAGGTAATAAGTATATGGTGTTCAATATTTTTCTCTGAAGCTTCAATTGAATCTTGTATTGATTGATTTAAGTTTACTTTTAGTCTTTATATCAAGTTTATTGAGTCGCTTTTGAATCTGAATCTGATTTTTTCATTATTATTAATGCTACACGCGTACAGCAGGGAAAAATATAGACACATGCATATATAACCATCACGCCAGGTCCCTAACGGGGTAGGCAGGGCGCACCGAGTGCCAAATATCCCTGTCCTTACGGACCTGTCGTGCTTCATCCACATCCATCACTCTCTTTATACATACACGCAGATTTCGGAGACTCTTGACTTGAAAACATACCAATAAAGGAATTGTAATTTAATCAAATAAAATATAAGTATATTTATGAGACAACATATTAATGGATGGCTTAAAAGCACAAATTGCTCCAAAGATGGACGGTATAAATTGGCGCTGTTAATTTATTATTTAAAAGTAAAAGGCGTGGCCGCTGCGCTCGGCGCGGCAAGTATAAATCTTTTATTGTTGGTTACGACAACCCATTAATTAATTGAAACACTTTTGTAACTTTACATTTACATTAACGTTTCAATGTTCAAAACATATTTCTCAATACAATCTTCGATTTTCAAAAACAAAGCATTTTCAAAATATGCCATTTAAAACAAGTCTTGAAAGTTTCTATATAATTCAAAACATAATCAGACAGCAATAAAACTGATATAAAAATTACTTCACGATTACGTGATGCACACAAACGCGAATGTGTTGAACGGGAATCGAACCTACAGCGCTCCAGGCTCACTAACCACGATACCAACGGGCCATGCATCAAATTTTTGTACCTATTTCTAATGAGGATGTGAAAGGGAAATCACTTTTCCCTTTGAAACATTAAGCTTGCATTCGCGGTGATACAGACAAACGAAAACAGTATGCAGCTCTGGTGCAATTATGTAAAGCGGGAAATGTCGCCCCCCGACCACCCCGGTAAGAGATCAAACGCCAACCCTCCGGGGTAAAAATATACACGACTCTTAAAAAAGGAACACACAAAATGCGAGAATATCCCATCACTCCCGGGCTTTCTTTTTAAATATGCAAATTTAAATGCGATTAGTCAGAGCGAGATGGTAGGCGAAATCCTTTCGGGAATTGTGCGGGTGCGACTGAAATGGAACACAATACAGAACGACGATGAAGAAAACTGATAAATTGAATGCATATGAATGCTTATTACTTTGTGGTTAGAGATCTTGATTGCAAAACAAGAGGTTCTGGGCTCGATTCCCACACAGAACAAACATTTGTGCTACATCTGTCTGACAGATATTTACAGATATCACATAATTATCAGTTCAATTTTGCATTTTACGGCGTACGCGTCAAATGCTTTTATAATTAAAATAATTGTTTATTATTACACAAAAATTAAGTTACATTTAAGCGGGATATATATAACGTCATCTGGTAATGAAGGTGACATTTTCTAATCACGTTCATCAGAGCCGGAGATGGCCGGTGCGTGAACAAGAAACCGCCACAGTCGCCTATAAAACCTAACAGCGTACGTCCTAATATAATTTGTCAACTACAAACGTAATAAGGAGTGGTCCCGCGGTACAACGATATTAAATATTTCATGCGACCGTGTGCTGCTCCCGGGGGAAATCAGGGATCAGGCGTCGGACGTTAAATCTGATGATGGCTCCAGATCTGCTTTGTTTGAACGAGGACTGTATTAACGGTGAAATATGCTTTTTTTGTTCAATTAACAACTGCCTAATACAGATGTAAACAGCTTGTATCGTTGTTTTGACAGGAAATGCTCCGATGCAATGACACCTCTGTGACCCTTCTCTTTCTTTCTCTCTTTCTCTTTCTTTCTCTTTCTTGTCTTCTTTTGCACCCTTTTTAGTGGCCCACTGCTGGATCGGGTCTGCTTTCATAGTGAAAGGTACTAGCGGGTACAAAATTTAAATAAGACATTTGTATAGGTTTAAATGCGACAGGAAATGCTCCGATACGAGAATGACAAAACAGATATTTTTCCCGCCCTGCTTATTGGTCCACTGCTGGAACGGGTCTCCTTTCATAGTGAAAGGCAGTTAGGTCATAGTCCACCACGCTGGTCAAGTGCGGATTGGTAGACTTCACACCTCATTAAATATTATACACTAAGGTGGGGAGGTTTCCTGGCGTTTTCTTTCGCCGTTATATGTTTAAATTTTAGTTTTAAAATACACGTAACAACTTAAAGGTATGTACCAGGATTGAACCTAGAACCCTCGGGGTGAGCAGTGCAGTGAACAGACATTTTCAAGGCAAGTACTTAGTTAACGAATTAAATTGATTTTAAATCGAAATACAATACACAAATTAAAAATAAATTAATACAATATTTCGTTTAATATAACATCATTAGAAACACTCAACGCATATTATGACTTATTAAAATAATATTCGCAGGCTGTCACAACGCGACCGCAACGTAACAAATTTCAAAATATAACAAACAAACCACAATAATACAATTCACAATACATTCTCATTTAGTAACGGTAATGTAAGCTGTTTTGTTTGTGAACGATTGAATATTTTAACATCTGTGCGCGTTGACGCTAAACACAAAATGGCGGATGCGCGCGAACTGACAGCTGTAACGTCACCGCAGCTAGCTGTCACGTTAACGGTGATTTAGCCGGCTGATTTAATAACGATCTCGGTTTCAATTGGTTTTATGTTACACATATTATGTTACACTCATTATGTTAGACATATTATGTAAGACTTGTTATGTAATTAGCTGATTAAAGCAAATCTTTGAGGATAGAGATAAACAGGAAATAGGTACATGAAGAAGGATACAGGATTTAATTAGTGGCGTGCATTAAATTTGAGAGCGGAGCTGAATAAGAATAATGATAGTATGATGTTTTATTAAAATAAAAGCCTTATACATAGTCTCTCTATTCATGTATTTTGTTGATATTCGAGTACCCGAAAAATTCCATTGTAATTAAAAGAATATAATATAATAATAATATTTAATGCATGTGTTATGGTAACCGGAGAGCAGATAAAAATAGATACGTACGATATAATAGATATTTTTATTACATCCAGACACAACAAACAATTGCTCATCACACAAATGTTTGTCTCGGGCGAGGATCGAACCCATTCCCTCTGGTTTTGCAGCAGGATCTCTAACCACTCAACCACGAAGCCAGTCCTGTCAGTCAATAATCGAAGCTCCGTTCATTTTTATTTTTCCCGCGACCGTTGCATAAAGTTAAAATAGCCACTAGAAAATCCTACGAAACGGAAGCCATTATGTTCTAAAATCACTATCTTCCCGGCCGACCGGAAATCAGGACTCCAATGCTTTTAACCAGGACCGAAGATCGTTCCTAATGGATGGGTCACGGTAATTACCAGCTGCAATTCCCGCATTGCGGTAGGAAAGTATTATTACAAAGACTTCAGAATTCGCTCATGGTCTCGTGGTTGTCGTGGTTGAATCGGAGTTTATAGGTTCGATTCTCAACCACGTCGTTAAATGTTTTTGATCTTTCACTGTAATGTAATAAGGGAACATCTGTAAGAAAATATATAAAGTATATGTAGTATGTATGTTTTTTAGCTTTCACGCTATCCCTGCATTGACGATAAATATTTAGCGGCAATAGAGTAAAATACGGTTATTATTGCAAATTCCAGTTACCGTTGCAATGGCATTCTGAAAACCGTAGGTATCATATGTAGCTAAATGTAGCTAAATATGTACATGGGTATTATAATATGTTTTTATAGGATAAGTAAGGTCATTGAACTGTTACCGCACATCAAATCCGATGGTATCCCGTAGAACTTTACAATCCAGTTTGAAATATGAAATTTGAATTATTAATGTTGAAAATTTCAAGCGAGCTTCCGTGCTGTGTGCACTTAAAGCTGTCACTTCTGCTTGTTATTATTAGAAACTTCTGGAAGCTTGAAACTTTTGACACAAGAGTCGTACCCTAATCTTTAAGTATGCATCTTGTTTCCCCACTTTGGCTCTCTTGACGTTGGCAAAATTACCGGAATGATAATATAATATTATCTTGGCACGACTTTGACCAAGTTGTGAGAAGTTTACCCATCCGCCCTGGCCAGCGTGGTAGACTATGGCCTAAATCCCTCTCACTGAGAGACCCGGTCCAGTAGTAGACTACTAATAAGAGTTGAAAAAAAAACTTTAGCCTCAGGCCTGTAATTTAGCAGAGCTTGTACTATGGTAATCCCATCCATCCATCCATCAGCCTTTAGAGGTCCAGCAAGGACATAGGCCTCTATGGTAATAGTAAATAATATTTTGTGGTCCTCACACAAATATTGTAGCGGGATTCGAATCCAAAACCTTGTCGAACACTGTCACTGCCCACTGAACATACGGGGGCGTAAATATAAAATTCACATCTACCACAAAGCCTGGGTTGCGTCTAAATAATTTTTATTCGACCTACAAGCATTAGACTCCCCGGGGTACAGTCGAGTGGAACGGCCCGCCAATACGTCCAGCGGCGTGTATCATCGGTACACTCAAGTCGAAAAGTGTTTAAACATTTACGCGATCCCGCTATTTCCGGCGGGCCGGGTACTAATAAATTCCGCCTGAAAAAGTACGCGAAAAGGTTTACTCACGGTCTGTTTCACAAAGATATTTGGACGTGGTCGGTGGAATGATAAAATTTAATATCACGGCGTAAGGAGTGGCCTGTGGTTGTAATTTTTGCGCTCCCCGCTCGTAATAAATTTCAATGGAATTGTTTTTTGCATCGCACAATACCGGTTATTTTTCAGAAAAGTACGGTTGACGATTTGACGTCGACGTTGTAGCGTGTCGGAAAGAAACCGAAACTCAATATCCGCTACTTTGAACAAACTTTGACTTTGCGATCAAATTGCCTATCCGCTGTTTATTTTAGTGCCAATCAATTTCTTTGTGAGATACAACAGCATGCCGGTATTGAAGCTAATTTTGCTACGCGCTATCATTATTTAGGACATATATAGCCTAAGTTACCGTTTATTATATTAGTTACGTGTCAGTGAAAGTCTCATCAAAATCGGTCTCGCCGTTTCAGAGATTAGCCGGAACAAACAGACAGACAGACAAAAAATATAAAAAATGTTATTTAGGTGTATGTAAATACATAGATATGTTTTTGCCAAAGTTTTACTACCTTTTCGAAGGCTTTGAGTGAAAAGGCTAGTGATTTAGTAATGTTACTATGTAGTCGCATTGTTATGTCACTGACATTGACGGTAGCTGCATATAACCAAGTAATGTATCACAAGTAACTATTTGAAGTTACCGCAATCAATTTGTTTTCTTCCTAAGTGTCAATTATTTTTTTCATTATCTTAAAGAATAAACTATGTCCGCTAAATTAACAGTCATATTACTAAAAGATTGCTAATTTCAAGAAACTAATATACATTTACCAATACATGTAATCCGAAATGTGATTAACATAAAGATAATACCAAAATTACAATCACGTGATGATTTTTCGAAACAATAAAAAAATAATCTTTCACTTTCGCTAACAATTGAAAATGAATTTTAATAAGTCGAAATCACGTTCAAAGTTTCCGTTAAGGCCGGTTCAGACTACGACACTATACACCGTACACTCAGTGTATACATCGAATGTCTCTGTGTGAACACGA
>DWQT01005767.1:0-10043 GCA_018244895.1 Myscelus amystis hages | reverse complement strand
TTACCATCAAGTGGACTGCATGCGCGTCTGCTACTTCCATATTATAAAAAAAGCTCATTAGACTTTATTAATATTGCAATATTGCATATTATAAAAAAATACTTCCTACTTACAATACTTCCATATTATAAAAAAAATACATATATATAATCATGTTACAATATTTTACATACTCGTCCCACGTCAAAAGAATTTGGATGGTAAATATTCAATTTTAACGTACGTATACCTAATTCGGTTATCAACCTTCACTTTCATGCTCATACGTACAATATTGAACCTTACGGCAATCAAAACAGGGTGTATTTCAGTATGACAAGGTCAATTAGAGCGCGAGAACTTGACATGAAGTGGTTTGCGTATGTCCAATTAGGCAGTTTTCTTCGGTATGACGACATACGGGTAATTGAACGCTTAATTTGTGGTAAGGCTAATGGTTGGCTTTCCCAAAAATAACATCCGGTTACGCTTTTAAGGAACGAAAAACACAAAATTTCACCTTGTAAATGCAATATGTTGCAGTTAACTAGCTTTTGCCCGCTGCTTCGCGCGTGTTGATTCGGAGTTAAAACAATTCCCCTTCCCATATACCGTGAAAATTTCCTGCTATCTTTGGAATATTGAAATTCATATACTACATATTTACTTATTGCCATTAAGAAATTCTGTATTGCACCGCGTGCGAGGCCGCGGACAAAAGCTAGTTATACATGTAAACCTTCCTCTTGAATCACTCTATCACTCTATCTAAATCTCATCAAAATCCGTTGCGTAGTTTTAAAGATCTACGCATACACAGGAACAGGAAGTGAAAGCAACTTTGTTTTATGCTAACTAAAGTTCATTTGCTACTGGTATGCAAATGTAGAACTTTATCCATCACTTCGTTTATTTTGAATAGTACAGTGACAATGAATCTCATATTCAGCTCGTCTTTATGGAACCTAACATAACATTAAAGCGTTATATCGATGACCATTGGTATGGTATCTTCAGTCTATTGACACTGACTACTGAGTCTCCCAATGTGTTTTACTTCGACCTTCCGAGTCTCTGCACATAGTGTGTTACTTTCAACACAATTTAATCCATTAGTTCTAGAATGTACTCGTATATATGGTGAACATTAGGCTGTTTCACGGCTTCCATTTTCAAAAGACAACTTCAAAATCGATTCGCAGTCCGTATACATAATAGATAAGTCACAAATTTTCCACAGATAAAGCAAATAAATTAAAATTGAAGATGTTTAAAGTACTCCAGGACACTTCGTCGTCCATTATTATATTCTGTTCGTCGGCAATAATTGAACATTGAAGAAATAACAATAGTATGCGGAATTGACTTCTTAACGAGGCGTCATTATCGAAACGCTCGTTAATTCATTTACTATACTATTCTTGTATAACAAATGATGAAAAAAGAAATCTTTGAGACAAGTAAGAACATTCGATATTCTAGGCCTCTTTAATTGCCGTATTATCTATAAAACCTACGAGTATAGTAAATAGGATGACAATAGATTGATTTTACTATTACATTGAAATATTAGTACGGCTTCGTGAATCCGTTGACAGTACAAATGACGCGATGAATGTTACCTTTCAAGTTCTAGGCAAGTATGAAAAACAAGGCGATTGATATTCGAATTTCAAATTACTATCGAATACGAATAATAGTTCTTTATTCGAAATTTAAACAACAGAAATGGGTTTGAAGTATGAACTGTTATCGCAAAGAAATCAAAGTAAAGTTCGATTCGCTCAGCTATTGCGACTGACACTTTAATCATCTTTTGACAAATCGCAGTGAACTGCGGATGCGTCTGCTAGCGGTGCTGACCCAAATGAAATGCATTTGTCAATTTGGTGAGTGCTATTCGAATTTAAATTTCGATCTTGAATGAGATATGGGCAAACAGCAATAGCCTACCAAACTACTGCATGTCCTCAGTATTCAGCCTTCCACCCCGAGGGTTTTGGATTCGAATTAATTCGTATATGAGAGAATAATATCGTGCGTTTTAAAGATTAAAGATGACTGTTTTTGACTTAATAACAGAGTAGCTAGTTTATGGGATGTACAGGTTTATATCATTTTTTGAAACGTATGGAAACACAAATTATTATGTCAATATTAATATAATTAAATATTCAAAATCTGTATCTGAATATTAAAAGACGAAAAAGGCAAAAATCTCTCAGGGGCCATTTCACTTGATACATGAAACCTGGTAACCATTTGATGTTTGTTGTGCTCCGCAGTTGCTAAGAATTATCAAAGTTTTACACCTATCGTGCCATCATTTGTGTTGATAAACATTAGACTGGATTTTCTCTGCAATTAAGTTCTTGTTTTCTGGGGAAATAAACATATTTTACGGTTATATGCAATGATTTAATAGTATACCTGCAAAAAGCAGATAAAACAGATTAATGTGTACTGAAACAAAAGCTAGGGTATTACATGGACATATTTGTTAGGGAGTTTTCGAAATACCGTTTTTGTATACGACAAGCATAGGCGATATGGATTGAAAACTTTGCCCGACTATGCCTGGCTCGCGGTAACCGATGCTCGTGTTCATACAGTGTATCAATATAACTCAAAACTTTGCCATAGCCTAGTACTAGTACGTGTCGGTATTCATGTTTAAGTTTCGTGTTTGCATGCGAAAGTTCGACCAGTGATCGTATGAGAGACAACTGCTTACTCACAATATCTCATCGATGGAGCTTAATAGTTTGAATATTACTTTTATTTTCATATTATTGGTAACAACGCTTATAAATTATTACAAGTCGATTATTATGGCGAGTTTGTTTTGTAAAAAAAAAATACTTTCTAACAGACTCTGGAGATATTGATTATTGATAATTTAGATTAATCAAAAGTGGTAGGTAGTAGTGGTAGGTAGTAGTAGTTAGGGAAAATCTGAGGGTGGTAGAACCCTCTGTGGTTCGACTCCGGCGGCTCCACCGCCACACCTATTTCTGCCTTATAACAGCAGTGTTTATCGCTGCTGTGTTCTGGTTTGAAGCTTAGTCCTCAGTCGACTTGAGATAGGAACCTAATCTTATCTGGGGTCGATTACAAATGTTCATGGGCGGCCACTTACCATCAGGTGGGCTGCATGCTCATCTGCTACTTCCATATTATAAAAAAAAGTGAAATAATTGATTGGAGTTTGTCTAGAAAGCCCTTATCTTTTTTTTTAATGTGCTCTTGTTTTACTTGTGTTCTTGTATCGTAGCTGTATGATTTTACAGATAAATCAAAATACAGATAAACATGTACTTTTCGTTGTCTCCTATTTGTGTTTGAAACTTCATTTATTGCTAACTATTGGTAATGTATGCTTCCATACGTTAAATATTTCAATATTACTTAAAGTTTCACCCAGCGCGGTCAACCGCACTTTAGTAAATAGACCAGAACACCCCATATTATTACCCCATGTAAATTTGTATTGAGTTGTTTGTATCATATTTGTGTTTAATGTTTTCTATTTGAATTACAGCCGATGATCTCATAAATTTGTTTCAACCCTACATGTACAGTTGAGTAGAGAAAGTTTTATTCTGTCAACATTTTACCATAATCAATGAAATCGGCACACATTTAAGGCTAAGCTCGTCAATATACTCATTCCGCTTTAGGGGTTTAATCTCGAACGTAACAAAACAGAGTTTTACGTATTAAATTGAAAGGCAATGTATTCATTTGGACGCGCTTTCAGAGCTGAAATTTTTTTATAGGCCTCTTGTTATATACATATATAACATAACATTTAAATTGATATAACGCGAGTATGAGGATTTTTTTTAAATGATTTAACGACGTTTTTTTTTATATTTTTTGATGCCTGCCAGTATTTCACCAAGGGCGGCCTGTAAAAGCAAATCAGCTTGAACTGCCTGACTACGAGTGTGCCGCAATTGGTTCTCACTTTCACTTTATCATCCTAGTTTTACTTAAACCTCAGCGGAGTCGGCGCGTTTTATAATTCTATTTTTTAATCACATTCCGGAACTTTTCACCGAACTAATTATGTGTTTTCTATGTTTTCTAATTAAATCGCGGTAAAGTTTCCCTCGCGTGCGTATTGTTCTCGTTTGAACTTCAAGTTTTGCGGAACGGGAAGCGCGGAGGTCGAAAATTGTTTTCCCCCGTAGGCACTCGTGTCTGGAGAATTTGTTTATGGGACTTCAATGGGGAGCAGTTGGGTCGTGGAATGCGTGATATTGGAATCTATTTATATCGGATTATACATTTCCCTCCAACACATTAGTGGGAATGAATTTATTTATCGTTCTGATGTGAAACGTCTATTGGCACACTTTATAATATCTAAACTAACATTTACACAAATTTCATTTCATCAACATAATACAGTTTGAGATTAATACACTTTTCTCAATAAAAATATAAAACACTTAACGTAACCTACATAATTACACAGAGACAACCCTACTTTTAGTAAAGACGCAGGAAGGGTTCAGACGATGGCGGTAATAAACATTAGGGGCCCAAGAGACCGCCAGGGTACAAAGGCAGGGCTTAGGTGAGTTCAGGAGATGTCATTAACTCGCGTCCCTTATCATTATTTTGCTCTTCTGAATAACAACAGTCTATTTTTATCTAAATCCACTTTTCAGGTGTACGGCTCTTATCTTAATAAGGCTCTTCTTGTTATTTTTTTACATTTCATAATAATATACGTATTGATAGCAGTGACATTTAAATTTAGAATACCATACAGAGAAGCGCGGAATAGAATTTCTTTGGATGAGTCTTGAACAGTGTTTTCTATAATTCGGTCCTGCTATGCACATGTATATTTGGTACTTTATCATGAAAGTTATATAAGTGTTATATTCGTACTTAGAAGCATTTGTGTAACAATCACTTTTTGTTAGTATTCGACATGTATTTCATAGTAAAACTTATCTTCATCTATACGCATATTTGGATAAAATGTTTGCCAGACAATACCATTTGACTAAATCACCTGGCGATGCGAGCAATACATTAGCATGTCGCCCCTAAGCTTTGCATAAAGGTGTGTCTATACCGAACGCGGAATTTATATTACCTAATATTACTTGACTGAATAACTTTTTTTGGACAAGGAGCAAGTCTTCGTAAGATGCCCGTCGACTCCTGGGGAGGACTTCTGCGTTCTGCATAAGGGTGTGTGCATAGTGCACAAGGAATTTTCGGTAGATGACACCAATTAACTGAAAGCTAGCCATAATGATTTTATAAATTGCAACAAAAAAGATTGTATTCGAGGATATTTAATGTCAGATGAATAATATGTTAAATCACTTTTATTTACAGTTACATCTAAATAAAATAATTGAGTACTGATAAACACATATGCAGTAATTGTGTCAAATAGGATTGGAAACGTTTAATATCAGCCCAACATTAAGAAAACAGTTTTGTAAAATTTACCAGTACAAAATTCTAGACAAAAATCAAGCATTATCTATAAATATCAAATTGAGTTTAATATGCCAAACGAAAACACAGGAGCACTAAGCGATCATTTGAAAAGGGTTCGCTTTGCTGACAGGTTACTAAGTCATAAAAGTAGGTTTCTCGCAAGCCCAAAAATTTTTCTGTGATTATAGATATATCATTATATACAGATTATAGATTTTAAAAAACCTCGTATGTGGACATCCACAGACTATGCAAAATTTAGACTTCTTGCTAAAAGTACAACAGAACGAGATACGAGTATAATTATGATATCTTAGAAAATTCCAAATACGGCGATCTGATTCCAAATTAGGCAATTAAAAGCCCAAGCTACGGTAACCGGACAGCTGATAATCATACATATTATACAATACTTATATGGATATTTTTATTACAGCCAGACACAGAACAAACAAACCTGCTCATCAGATTAATGTTTGTCCTGGTTGAGAATCGAACCCACGACCTCTGGGGTCTAGGCAGGGTCTCTAACCACGTATACCACGGGGCTTGATTGGCAATATAAGATATGCCGTCGTGCCGCTTTAAAATTAATGAAACAAATTCATATTCAATAACCTGCCCGACTGTTTTAATAAAATGTAGCTCGACAAAATTTAACTCGCAAAGAAACTCGGGAATTTCTACCGGAGACGGCAATATTTCAATTCGCCATTGGTTTTGGCGTGCTGACAACTTTTCCATTAGTTATTGGAACTAAGAATTCATTTCCGGTTAAAACTTCCCGTTAATATACAAGCGGGGAATGTCAACGGTCGCTGTGTGTATACATATCCTATTTATTTATTCTTTAATGTACACCTTTATAAAATAAAAGTTACACAAGGCGAACTTAATGCCTAATGGCATTTTCTGCCTGTCAACCCTGGGTGGATGGTGAGAAATTGAGGCAGAAAATGTGATGGTGAGAAATTGATATCATATGACTGTGGCCTAAAAATTGCATTTCCATACTAGTTCCCATTGCCTCGAATTACAAAATTATCAAATACTAGCTTCTGCTCGCGGCTTCGCGCGCGTTTAATTCGGAGTAAAACAATTCCCCTTTCCCTATACCGTGAAAATTTCCTACTGTCTTTGGAATATCTAAATTCATATATTGCATTTTTTCTTAGTGACATTAAGAAATTCTGTATTGCAACGCGTGCGAAACCGCAGACAAAAGCTAGTATTAAATATAGCCTATGTTCATTAGGAATAATGTAGGATTCTAATGGTAAAAGAATTTTTGAAATCATTCCAGTAGTTTCGGAGCCTATTCAATACAAACAAACAATCAAACCTTTCCTCTTTGTAATATTAGGATAGACAAAGACATTTACTTCCACAAATTCCACATGGGTACATTAAAAGATTATTTTCAGTTCAATCCATATTTTGCGTTTTAAAACCCATGAATATCGTATCGTAAGGATTTTAAAAATACTTCACCATTACTCCTAATTCGTGAGGCGAGGTTTCACGAAATAAATCTACATAAATTCATAGCAACATAACGTTGCATTTCTAACAAGTGGTTCACGAAACATGCAATAATACCTTAGTGGCTCGCCTCCTCGAATTAGACAAAATGTCGGCTTAAGGAGGTATTTCTAGAACGATCGATGGCAACGGAACGCGGACTTAGCGGTACGGTTTAAGTTACGTTATAAGCGCATTTTTTAATAATAGTAACCCGGATAGGACAGATAGCCGTGTCTATCTAATTTCAAACTAGCCGATTAAATATGTTATGGTAACCGGACAGCTGATGAACATACATGCTTACTAGATAGCTACAAACATATTTTTACTCACCCAGACGCAGAAAAAAATGTAACTACCCATCACATAAAATTTGCCATAGGTGAGAATCGAACCCACAACACAAGACCATCAGTTACCATCAAGACAATTAGTTATTAATGAAGTAAGAACTGGGCTTAAGCCAATGCCAGCAACCACTGAGCTAATTTCAGTTTACGTACGTGCCTTAGTACTAAGGTAAATCAGTTAAAAACGCAACTATCCCCAATCCCTACCACAGGAAGATCTAGGGTTTTTGTTACAAATTCGAATGTGCACAAATTTTGCGTATCTAAACACACACACACGCAGAAAGAGTCAAAAGTATCTTTTATCTCATTCGCTCAACTCTCATTGCTTATACCATACGCAGCGAGTAAAAATAGCTTTTCATTTTCCCGATTGAAATCCAAAGAACTCTTTGAGAGGCCGCGACGTCTGACGGTAGAAATTGAACAATAATATAAACTTATTTTTATATCTTACTGTAGGTACACATTTATATCTGTTTTCACTACCTAAGTATATGACACCAACAACTTAAAAATAAAAACAGATAAGGTGAGCATACTGCATTATTTCTCTCCATTATAAATTGCTTATTCACATATTACAAATTTCATATAAATGTATATTGCGTTACATATTATAGAAACGCGTGAACAATTTGTAATTATTAGAAAAAATATATAAATAAGTCAGGTATGGCTTAAAAGCATAACTTTAAGTATAATAAGGTTTTATATTTGTAAATAATAATAGTGAAATGTGTTGTAAAGTTGAATCTGAAGCCAGTAATACAGCCCGATGTTTCCAACACAAGTGGCTTCCTATTTCGCCGTCATTGCGAAGATAAAACAGCACTGTACATGCGAGGACATGGAAAATACACTGAGTATATTATTTTGCTTTCACTACTCACTCATAGCTAGATCCCAGGATTTTCTGCGCCAAGAGGGCCCATGAGCCCAAGAACACAAATCACCTCATCAACAAAAAATTAAATTTACCTTTCTAATGTCAATCGCATTAAATGTTTCGTTCTAATTTCATTCCCATTAAATGTTTCGTTCTAATTTCTATCCCATTAAATGTTTCGTTCTAATTTCTATCCCATTAAATGTTTCGTTCTAATATCTAACCCATTAAATGTATCATTGTGATCCAATTCTAATTTCGAATTGTTTTTGATCTCTGAATTTTATGTACTACTATATTTTTTACAAAATTTTAATTAGAAAAAAAGCTAGCTTCGTTTCGTTGATTGATGAGTAATTATTGATTGATTGGTTTCCACTAATGTTTGTCTTCCAAGAAATTTGTAATTTTATATCACTCTAGTGGCTCTTAACGAATGCTAACATAAATTAACGCAAGAGTTGTAGAGAATTAAAAGAACTTAAATTTTATATAAAATCCTTGAAACTTTGAAGTAACGCTAATTTAACGGCAGAACAGCTAATTTTCGGATAAAGTTTCTAGTCAAAGTTAAGGATCGTTTAGCTTGTGAACTAGATACAATTATCACTTTCTTTACTGTTATAATTATATGCAAATGTAATTTAACACTTTTAAAATCATTTGAATTGTAAAACATTTGTAGATATTATTTAAAATTTTCCTGTGTATACATATAAGAAAGAAACAATTATTTCATATGCAATCGTAACTTATAATACTTCGTTATTACATTTCTTCGTCATCAACAATACGTAATAAAATACCCTAAAATTTTATTAAGTCGTACAAATTTCTGTAATACTATTTGTTAGGATTCCATAGGATAAATTCCAAACTTTTACAACTCTACCCTGTCCTTATATTACAGCCAGTTTATTAGGAGACTAGACATTACGTAAATGCAATTTAGAAGACAGCCGCTTGATATGAACTACCGTATACCATACTAGTGTAGCGATATTACAAGAACCAAATTACTGGCATTCCATAAAAGTGGCGTATATTTATGTTTTTTATTCGGACCCTTTATTGCTTCGCTGTTGGATGCGGGTCTTATCTTAGGTGTAATGAGAAGGTTTTAGGTCATGGTCTATAATGAAAAGGTATTTCAGTCATGGTCTATAATGAAAAGGTTTTCAGTCATGGTCTATAATGAAAAGGTTTTCAGTCATGGTCTACAATGAGAAAGTTTTAAGTCATTATTTAATTAGCGTATGATTTTCGAAATATTGTATATGAAATACAAATTTCATTGAAATTTGCCAAAAGTGGTTATATGTTGAAGATATGGCGAAGGTAGAATTGCCGCACATCAGCACGTAATGCTTTTACTACTGCAGCTATATAACTGAGCTGTTGTTATTGCCGCCGCATACTGGCTATGAGCTGTAGTGATTACTACTATATAGCAGTATACTGCTACGTGGCAATCAGTTCGCACCACGCTTTGCATGCTAGCTTACCACTTCAAAATGTGCAACTAGGTACAGAAATTCGCTGATAAAAAATATAACGAAATCCAGCGAATTTTGTAAAATGTTTCAAACTACGCTTGCATTCGAAATATGAAATCACCTAAGAAAATTCAGAACGCTCCCAATCCAGTCTGTATTTTTAAAGATTTTAATTTTATTTAGATATTATGGTCGAGTAACCAACTGGCGTAAGGAGCTGTATTTTTAGGAATTTATTGAGTCTAAAAAATGCAGTGTAGATGAATTACGTTAAACTTAATGTGGTAGAACCCTCTGTGGTTCGTCTCCGGCGGCACCACCGTCACACCTATT
>DWQT01005766.1:0-10045 GCA_018244895.1 Myscelus amystis hages | reverse complement strand
AAGCATATTTCCAAAACTAGTAATCTAATCTCTTAATTTTATACTGTGCGGTTGTATAACTCGTTTAGTTAATTAATCTATTAATATACAACCTGGTAGCTTCGTAGAAGGCTACGACGCTACGACGTAGAATTGTAAACCTATTATATATTGGAGTCAATTTATCATTGTCACCTCCGCAACACTTTGATAAATTAAAGAAACCTTTATGGTTCAGAGGTTCATAAATGAAAAACATGATTTATTCTTACCGACCCCTTCATCATCCCATTATTGGACACGGGTCTCCTGTCACAAGGAGAAGGACTGATAATAACCATAATCTACTGTGCTGGCCAATTTATTCGGAATGGCAGTCCCATTTCTAGTTCTATACAAGGTTGGTTCCAGATGTGCACGACGGTAGCGGTCTCGTGTGACTGCTGGCTGTTTACTTGCTACCCTCTTCCTTTAAAAGAAACATTACAAACTAAGTTTCTCTCAAGAGAACATATTTGAGAAGACAGGCCGGCAGGTTTCAACACAATTTTTTTGGAACATTATTCCACAAAAACAGTCAATTAACCTTTAATATTAATATTACCGTTACTCGTAAATATTATAGTCTAAAAAGGCAAACACAACACGATTGAAAAATTTCAGTTTGCTTACTCGTAAACCTCACTAAAAATAAACCTCAACTTAGCATAAGGCAAGACATAATAGAATATCTCTGCATTTTCGGGCAACGAGACTCAAAATAAACCAAGTCGTTATCAAGTGTGAATGACGTTATCAGGGAGGGAGTGCCGGTCTCGACAGTCGACGCGGTCTCAAATAAGTTATCTGAGCAATCTGTTTGGGGAGTTTTAATTAATCCAATTTGCGTGCTCTTCTTTCTCGATTATGAATTTTATGCTAGTGCTCCAGCTTTCAGCGAACGACATTATCCCTTTATCTGATACACACAATGACGTCACCGAGGTATTAAATTTAAATTACGTCTATTCAACAAGACGAGTACATGTTGAGACGCTTTATTTTGAAGTTTTTGTACATTTCAAATATTAATAGTCTAGGTTCTTATAAAGGAATATGCTGTCCTCATATATATTTACATTGTAAATTTTCTTGTTTTGGTAAGTTCCGTTAATACAGTAATGTTCTCATTTCATGAAATATGTTTGAAGACAATAAAAACAACATCAAAATTATTATACTCGTAACAGCGAAACAGAATTAACGATCCATTATCGCCATACAACCGTTTCAATTAACATTTAAAACACGTGACATGTCGGCAATCGCGAACAGACGCGTGCTGGAGACATGGACGCTCCGTTCGAGTGAGCTCATTATGACTCGAGCGAGAGCCTTATTAATCCGTGGACCGACGAGTCTGCCTCTAAGCGAATACCTACATGTAAAGTGGATGACATGACACACTTATGTGAATCTTTATTGTTCAAGGAACATCTCTCGATTCTCTCCTCACGCATGAGTCCTGTTTACAAACCTTATGCCGTATTTGTGGTAAAATCACTACTTGAACAGTTATGTCATATTTATTATCAATAATTTACAATTCATTAAGGTCCTATGTAACGGGCTATAAAAATATTAATCAGCTAATGAAGTTCCATTATAGAAAATAAACAGTATTCATTTTAGCAAAGATATTGAACAATTTAATATTAAAAGCATCTGGCAGAAACGAGGTTTTGTAGAATGAAATTGTTACGCCGTAATCCCACGTCTTCATGCGCCGTGAAAGTACGTATTAAAAATGAATGCTAATTTTTACAAAGAAGCTTACTAGCCTTTCTATAATGCTTGCCTGCATGAAAGTATACCTTGTATTGAAAATTTAATACAGTTTAACTTTGTAGGCTTGTAAGGAACTGAGGATTCCCAGCGTAATCTCGGCTCGAACATGCCTCCGTACATATTTGTTGTAATAAAGACGTCATGCCTTGCTGTTCTGGTAAACTTAAACCACAAAGACATCCCAAATAAACGAAAGTAACGCGATTAAGGAGCAGCAAGTCGTTCTTGTATGAAATGATTTTAAAGCTTCGACTTTTATTTTTCACTAAAACTGTTTTCAAGCAATAGATAAGTTTTAGTAACTAATCTGGTAACAAGATCAAGTTAGAAAGTTTGTATCCCAGTTTTCATTCGGAACCTGAGTAACTGAAGAAGAATTATTATTATGAATATGAATTCTTTATTATAGACAAATGAAAAATAATATTTCTAAATCCTAGCCCAAACAAGAATAATTTAACGTCATGATAATACAGGTATAAAAATGCGTTCACTTTTAAACTATAGTAGAATTAGTTTTATGCATTTTAGCCGTATTAAAATCAAGTGTGATGCTTACGTTACTTGTTATCCACAATATGTGACATAAAATAAAACAAACCAAAATATCTAACGCAACCTACTTACCTGTTAATTTGCATTTATACAAACATATTATATTACTATAGAATAGAACACTACACATGTTAACGTAGCCGTTAAAAGATATTATGCCAAGTTGAATAGAGGATGCCGCTTTCCTTCAGATGCTAATTACAATTTTAAAACGTAAAATAAATAAATGTAAATCCGCATTGTCGTCTCTGATTATCTTTCGTTTGTAGTTTTTACTTTGACCGTTTTTGCTTTAAATTATTACTTGCCTTACTGAAAAATTTCTACTGTGGACAGGGAAAATTTTCTTTTACCAAGAAAACAGATTTTTAGAACAGGAAAAGAAAAGAATGATTGTTTGCTTAGTAACATGCTTAGATAAAATAATTTCATTACTATGTACTGTGTGTACCCCAAGCTATTACCAATGTTAGTAAAATAAGACTTTTTGGTAATCGTAACATTAAAATTAGGTCATTTGTAATTGTCGGATTCCAAAAAATTTGAAAGAAACCGGCAAGTTTGAGAATTTCTACCTATGTAGATGTCACCAACCTTGTAAACCGCCTTAGTTTTGGGAACTTGTTTAAAGATTTTAGTGAATATAATAGAACGAGAACTTACCCATGTCGTCAATGAGTGGCGCCATGCGAAGTGTTACCCCAACTAGCAGCAAACAGAGGAAGAGGAGCAAGCACGCCGTGACCATGATGGTGTACCGAGCTCGGCGCGGTAGCTCGTCCGGGTCTAACACCTAAACAAAATGAACTTACAAAATGTACACATCAAACATGGATATTCAAACCTAATACGTCCCATTGATTCCACTATCTTTTATCTTTTATTAGATACCATATTTTAATGTCGAACTTCTCTGAATATATTTCTCTCAAATAATGGTGTGGTTATCTAAAAAAACTATTACTTGAATTACCTAAATTTACGAAAAAAGGAACATTAGTATTGGTTCAGTTCACTACATATTACGCTTAAATATTCTGAAATTACTTCAAATTGTAGTAGAATAAAAGGTACTATTTCTTTCTTGAACTTCAAAACTATTTCTTGATTTTTATGGAATGTAATAATATACCGATATATAATATGTATGTACACTAAAAGGTATAGCATATATAGTACTTTTGTTTTATTTCCAGTCCAATCCAGATTCATTCTTATAAGAACTATTTTGGAACGCATTGTGCTTTAACACCACTCCTTTCTAACTGAATCACTAAAATGTTTACTGCTACTGAACAGAGCGTAAATTGAACCTTGAACATAGGGTTATTTTGTATTACAAAAAACATGAAGAATTTACATTAGCAGACCTAATGTGCTTCCAGACTTGTTTGGAAACTTCAGAAATTTGAGTAAATAAGCAATAACAGATTTTATAAAGCAAGAGTTGAAGTGACTAGAAGAAATAATATTTTATTATAGTACATAAAGTAATTTCATGACTCAGTAATTCATAACAAAATGAAGTTAACCTTAGTCAAAAATATTGTAACGACTTACCAGTTGACAAACTAAATATTTTAGTTCCGTTTTTCTTATTGTATTGAACACTTGACACGTGAAATGCTAATTTTAATTGTAGAGATATACTTATTTTCAACCAGATACGCATGACTTGTTTTGTATTCAAAGCCGCAATAATTTACTGAATTCAAGCGTATGCCCAATTGTTGCAAAAAGCTTTGGCGTTACGCTGACTTCCCCTTCCGAGTATTGTCCCGCCCTCCCTTACTTTTCATTTGAAAAATGATACAAAAAGGTCTCCGTTCTCGTATACGTTCAAGCATAAACTTAAATAAAAGGTTTAGAAATAATAACATATCTGCAGACAACAGTGAATTCAAAGAAATGTGTATGTATTTAAGATAACTTTCATTTTTGTGTCAAATTTCATTTATAACTTATGAAGTGAATAGTTATAAACCAGATATTTTCACCCATATTTCAACTCATCCTAATTTGTGCTAAAAAGCTTCTTAACTCCATTTATTATTTTTCAAGTTCTATTAGATTTTTAAGTTGGATGGACCGTAGCTCGCTCTTGTAACCAGGAAGGATAACTTTCTGTTTTTTAACATTGTGTAAAAGGCGCTAACTCCATCTAGTAAATGGTGGTATAACGTGAAACAATCCATCCAATGTATTTAGAAACGTACAAGACAGTGGCAAACGCCATCTTGCGTCAACTGTTCATATGCGCAGTGGCGCCATCTCCATGGAACATGGTGGAACCATTTATTCTCCACAGTCGTCAATTTCCAGGATCTGCGCACTAGATGGCAGCAGCTCGTTATACATAGCAGTTTTGAGTTATTCACATGCAAATTAATTTACAGATCGAAATACTTATCTCATTCAGATTGTTTTTTAATAGTCAAAAGTCCCATGTCCCCATATTGATATGTAAGTTAATCATACGTTATCTTAATATCAAAAACGCTTTTTACATCATAGGATTAGCCACAAGTTTGTACATAAACGATCTTTATCCGGTGTTAAGTAAACTATTAAGAAAATATGCAGATAAAAATACAGATTTTACATTAATTCTATGAAATAGCTTTCCTATAACTTACATGTATAACTTTGGCCTGCTCGTCAATGGCAGAGACAAGCAGAGTTCGATGTTTCTTAGGTTTGTGCGTATGCGTATGCGGAGCGTGGCGTCTTTGGCGTCGCCGTCTTCTCTCCAGCTTTAATTGTTCTGGACTGGAGTTTTTCCTGATAACAAAATTATGCTTGTTAACTATTGATACATTTACTTCATCTCTAAGCAAAAACTTTGAAAACAATCTATAGCAACATAGGTATAAGTTTCGCAAAGTATGGAAAAAAATAAGTTTTAAATTTAAGTAAGGAACGAATTTGTGATGTGTTATTGGTTTTTATTTTATTCGTGAATATCCAAATTCCGAAACTTTAAAGTTCAATTGGAACAATGAATTTGTGAAACATCCTTTTGGGTTTTCTTATTTGGAAAGATATTTGACTAACTTAATGAAGTATTTATAACGACAGGAAGATGATAACTGGAAAATGGACCATGAAATCTCGAATACTGTGCATTTAGAATGAAACGCGTTTCTAGGCATTTGATAATCCTTATATTTATCATCATCTAAATCGTTTAGCTTTCTGATACTACAGGTATACCTACGCATTAGGTATTTACGGACCTAAGTGGCAAAACACTTTCCCAGGGAGAAAGTCACGTATGAAAGCAGGACAGCCGATGACCGACTATGTACATAGATTAGCGGCGGAAATTTAAGTCATGTCATTGTCAATGCGTTTGCTACGCAAAGTACGTATCTGTTACCTATGGACACATGACAATACATTCCGGTACATCGTTTAATATTCCGAGTAATAAGTACGATTCCAATCGCTAAGTATGTTAGTTATCCAAATAGGAATCGAACACCTGGGAAGCTGAAATTTCCTTTTCGACATTCGTTTTTCTATAATTTATAATATCTAGCATAATATCAAAATCAATTTCGACTACAGTAATAAACATGAATATTTAATTTTCATAACAAAACTCAAATAGCAATTTTCTTAAAGTCAATGTCTTACGCCCCTGTCGAATTGCCTTCTTTACATAATTTTATTATCTGTCAATATAAAAATAAATAAGTATAAGATGAAACGAACACAGAATGCCTGGGAAACATGACTATTAAAACAGCAAACATTGGTTAATGCAATCAGAACACAATAAGTAAAGGCAAATTGAATTTTATTTTCTACCCTAAAGTAAAAACCTTTTAGCTAATGCCGTATAAAAAATTGAATTTTTCCTCTAAACCACGCGCAGACATGTAAAGCTAAAATACTAAAATGAAGACAGACTGTTGTGTTAACCCATGAGGCTAGCATGTCGAGTGTCCTCTGCAGTCACTCGAAAATGTTTCTCTTCGTATATTTAAATTAAATGTCTTTTTTGGCTTGTTTCACACTGATAAAGTTAAATATTCATAAAATTGACTTAATATTATACTATTACACAGATAATTAGCTCAAGAAGCAAATTCAATAATTAATAAATTAACTTGAATATATAGTGCATATAGGATACTTATAAACAATTTGGAATCTTGTTAAATATAGACCATTTATAAAGTTTATTAAGTACAAATACACGAATCCATCATTATCACAAATAAAGATAGTAATGCGTTTTTAAACATTAAATAAATACAAGAAAGATAAGCAAAATATGAAGATGTAATACCAAAATAACCTCAAACTGTAGATAAACCATGGATGTGAGAATAAGGAACAATAAGCTATAGGTAGAGTGAGTGCTATGCACGTGTTACGGCAAAATATGTCTTCAGCTGACGTGCACAGCAGGAGAGCTAGAAATAAATAATTGTTTCCGCCATTTTTTCTGATGCCATCATTGTTAGTGTTTTCGGAAGTTTTTGCAATTGTTACGCCAATTCCATGGTACTGTTATCACGACAACTAACTGACTATTACACTAGTTGCATCAAACGGACGAGGCGAACTATTTACCCGTCTCGATGATGCGGGTGCAGCTTTAGTTTCTTGTGCTTATGCGGGGCAACCTCTCCCTCGCACCAGTGCGATGTCACCACATCTCCCGGACTTTCTACGATGGAAGCCTCCTCTGTAATAGAACAGAATATAAAATTGATTACAAATCGTATTACTAACACTTACTACTCACAATTTTGCATAAAACGCCGTTGACCTTTAATGGGCAACTAACGTTTATATAGAAATTATCACCTGAATCAGTTCTATACTATGTTTATACACCGAGAATAGGGTCTTAATTATAATACCAGGAACTTAGTTTATAAAAAGGAATACCTATTGCGTTTGCATATAAGAATATATTCTTTTGTCGTTGGTTCATTATATGTAGTATCATGATTCATGGACAGGAAATGTGGATGTCGAAAGGAACAAGTATTAGTATTTTACTAAGTTTCCTTTTCTCCCCAAAACTTATTCTGGCATAAAAGAATATTAGAACGTCTAGAGACGGACGATGGTCTAAATCTATTGTTAGAAGTTATTTTGTTTCAGAACGTCCGTTTTGTAAAGTAATTTGGTGAAACTTTCAGGGTATAAATATCTAGCCATACTAGTTTTTAGTTACTATTTACAAAACAAATTGAATACATAAGTTAATTTGTCAATCGGGTCGGCGCACTTTCAGCGATAATGAGGGCCTTTTTCCTGTCATGCGGATTCGAACGCGTACCGTGCATGACAGGAAAAGCTTCTATGAAATAACAGGAAGCCTGTGGCGCACATGTAAGCGAGAATCGCACGCGGATCTAAATCCGCGTATCAGAAAAAAGACTAACTGTTTATAAATATTGAATAATGACCAATATCACTTGAAAAATGAATTTCCCGTTTTAAAAGCACTTAAGAAATGTTACGTTACTATTCTTCATGTTTCGTGAAGGAATACGAACCATATTGTACTCTTGCCAAGAATAAAACCAAGAACTCTCTAAGCCCCAACAATATGTCGGTAGGTATATCCAGTTTTATTGGTTAACCTATTTCGACTAACGGTACAGTGGAACTTTAAGATAGGCGTTTGTACAACAAAGTCATTACACACGGCGTGAATGGGTTGCATATAGAAACTTATCGACTATATTCAGTCCTATTTTTCAAATATTACTTGCAGTACAGAGGGTGTATTGCCCACTACAAATTATAGTCCGTAGAGCTTAATCAGAAACTAAACTGCAGTTTCAAATGAGTTTAATTGAATATACAAGTACCAAGCTATCCCTAAGAGGCAAGTCTCATGTCTAATGCTTTGTGATAAAATATTTGCAGTATTTCGCCTCCAACATCTGCGCAGGGAATTCGTGTTACACAAATATAATATGAAAAAAAAACGCTCACTACACTAAATGCTTCCATTTCTGTTGTATTCTATACATATTTCGTTCCATTCCTGTACGGTAAAACTGATCACTGATATCGATAAGTCAACGAACCCATATACATATTATGTACATAAAACGTTTAAATAATCTCATATGGTTGACATTATAAAACTATCACGTAGTGTTTTAGTACGGTGGCACCAGACCAAATTCACGGCAAAGGAACGAATATAGCAGTTTATGTACGACGTTAATTTTACTGAAATCCAGGTTGCTTCTGATTTTCGTCTGTCGTACCGCGCGCCGGAAATACGCTGGAACCATGGCGTTTCCAGTCGGAACTTCACTTCTGCACAATTATCATGCCATATGAAGGATATCCGCTGTCAGCTCAAAATGTACTATTTTGTCATTACGGCTGTAATGAAGCTGTGTGATGCTATCTTTATCATTTAGATCGTTTCTTGTGAGACTATTCAAAACTCACACCAAAGTCCATGGTTAAGGAACATTACGTGAATCGTCCTAAGCTAACACGTATTTGAAATATTAAATATTGTCTATAAGCCTACGCGTTACACTGTCAGGCATTATATTTGCCCTTGTATCTAGAGCTAGATAAGAAAATAAGAAAGAAAGGAAGGAAGGAAGGAACAAAGAACAACATACAAAAAAATATATAAATAGTAAGTGAATAAGCGAGTAAGTGCGTGAGTGAGTGAGTGAGCGAGTGAGTAAATGCAAAAGTGAGTAAGGGAGTAAGGGAGTAAGTGAGAAAGCGAGTAAGCGAGTAAGCGAGAAAGTGAGTAAGTGAATAAGTACGTGAGTAAGTGAGTACCTAAGTGAGAAAGCGGGTAAGCGAGTAAGTGAGTAAGTAAGTGAATAAGTGAGTAAATGAGTATGTGAGTAAGGGAGTAAAGGAGTAAGTAAATAAGTGAATAAGTGAGAAAGTGCGTAAGTAAATAAATGAATATTTCCCAGTGGCCGTATGTCGGGAAGATGAGATGAAACACTGACCGTCCGGCGTGCGGTTGCGCAGTAGCAGCAGCAGCGGGTGCGTGCGCGCGCGGCGCCGCGCCTGCTCGGCGTGCAGCGCGCGCGCCTTGCGCTCCACCAGCGCCAGCAGCGCCGCCTGCAGCCGCGCCGCGCCCGCCTCCTCCGTGCACACCGCTTTGTCGACCGTCTGCCAACGTACAAGCATACACTACAATCGGCGATTTGCACAACAGACAGAAACGAACCGTACCCAATGACGCAGGTGGCTAGAAGAATGTATTTTATCGCAAAACTTTTATTTCTTTTGCACTGTAAAATATTTATTTTAATAAACGTCTTGAAAGTTTTATAAGTGCTATTTTCAACTCTCAGTTAGTGTGGGTACTATTGTAGGTGATTCTTTAACATCATAAATAGCAGTAACTAAAGTTAAATAAGCTCTGATCCATTGAAAATGTTACATTATATTAATACGTTAAAAACCTCTGTATTATTTTTGGGTACCATCTAATATAGGTAGATGAAAACTATGATTTGCACGTGTTCAAACAATAAAGAAAATGAAACGTAGTGAAAACGTGAAGCTACATAATTTTATGTCATGTAGGTATCTACTACAAAGTACAATGGATATAGTATAAGCACAGTCGTTGATAATGTCCATAATTTATACGAATATGTGATTTATAGCATTCCAATATAAGCTTTTATCGAACTTTTATTGCATGAAGTGCAAT
>DWQT01005765.1:0-10045 GCA_018244895.1 Myscelus amystis hages | reverse complement strand
TAATATGTATATATGTATGTTTATCAGCTGTCCGGTTACCATAGCACAGGCATTAAATTGCCTACTTTGGAATCAGACAGCCGTGTGTGGAATTGTCCTAAGATATTATTATTATAAGCTTGAATGTAATGCACAAAATTTTTAGCCGCGCACAATGAATACATCGCAGTGTTTAGTTTGAAATCTCGTTCGGTCTTTCGGCGCGGACTAACGCTAGTCTCTGGTTTAGGGCGAGGTCTAACGCAACACCGTATTGCCAACGACGCTTTTACACTGAAACCGGGATTAACCGCGCCACTTAATCTAAACCGGGTTTGCTCTGGTTGCGCCGATTTTTTTATTTTCTTCACAGGTTATTGCTTGTTGGGTTGATTTTTTTTCGCTTATTTCAGGCTTCTTTTAAAGACAAGCTGATTTTTTTTGTTTTTTTTTTTTTGGGATTTTTTTTGTTTTTTTTTTTCCCTACCCGTTGTTTTAATGCACGCTGTAATTATTCATTTGTAACCGAGCACGCTTTTGGTGGATTTTTGTTTTATACACTTTTTCCTTTATTTTTTTTATGTTTTATTTATTTTTCTTTCTTTTCAATTTTATTTATGTAATGTTATTTATGTGTATATGTACCTATATTTTTACAATAATTTCCGCACAAGCATATTTCTTTAATCCCCTTTTTACGATAATATCTCTGTTCAGTAAGAATGTTCAGTAAAGTGTTCAAGAATACCTATTAACTGTGATGGAAGACACCAAGGTTATGATTGGTAGGACTAATTAATGGAGAATTGATGTTACTTTTAAAAATATTACTAAAACATACCAAAACATACTTTAGACCAATAGAACGATACTTATCTTATTCCATTTTATCGTAGAAGCTAACAGTACGTAAACCGATTCTCTTTCGAAATGCATTTGTATGTCGTCGAATGTCGATTTTCTCATTTGTATGTCGACGTATTTACATCCCCTTTAGAAACATACAATGCTTTTCTTAAATCGCAAGAATTTTTTTTGATGTGAAACATCTTTGGGCGCGGGTGTAAGCCGGATCGCTGGCGTGGCGACGCTCGCCGCGGCGACGGGTCGCCACGCTATACCAACTCGAATATAACTATTACTGAAGTGACAGATGATAAAGTTGTGGCAACTGGAAATTAATATCGAATTTTTGTATTGAATGTAAATAAATGTTTATTAAATAATGTCACCATTTTTGTGTAATAAATTCGTAATAGTTCATTTTTTTTAAATTAATTTTTTTTAATTGGCATTCGTTCACTTTTATTTTTAATGTCTTTTGTTATCTATCACCACAATTGAACTACAACCGAATTAGGGTTCACACTAAAAACCAGCGGCTGTGGCAAAGACAATGACGTTTCAATTGCACTATTTCTGTACATTTTTTAAAAATAGAATAAAATAAAATACAATAGAAAAAAATCATGTTTTTTTTGTAAATATTTCTTTACTATAAACATCTCTAGTGCTGATCGTTGTGTTGGTCCAATAGAAATATTGTTACTCAGATGTAACTTCACTCACAAGTGATTCCACAGCGACAGACAGACGCCGAACAGCATGTGGAAGACGCCGATGATGATCGAGATCTTCATCTTGTAAGCGTTCATGAAGATTATCTTGTTCGCCTCCGCTAACTGGAAAATTACATCAACCAGGTTTGAGCAACGACCAAAGACATAGACAAAGAAATATACGGGTACATTCCATGATGTTACAAAATTATTGGTACAATCCATATTTTGCCAACTGTCTGTTCCTCTCGTTCTGTTTAAGAGGGAACCGAGAGATTTATTTTCTTCTAGCTACGTTAAACCTCAATTTTCGAAACAGCATGAGCAATGTTATTTAAGCATCAAATCTAAATATAATACTTGCTCCAATAACATTGATCAAACTATTAAGTTTGAAACCTCTTCTATCTAGCAACACCGAAATATGGATTATTTTAAAGCGAACCTGCCAGACAGGATCGATGCCGAACGGGTAGGGCTTCTGCAGATAGGCCTCCGAGTCGGGGTTGAGCTGCAGCATCTTGTTCGTCTCGAGCGTGGTCTGGTTGTAGGGGTTGCGCCACGACGAGCCGAAGATGTTGAGGCTCTTGGAGAATATGTCGTTGTAGATGAGCCCCGTGTACATGGAGAACAGCCCCATCAGCAGGATGATGTAGCGGCCGCCGAAGAATATGTTCCAGATCTGTCGAACGCATCGATTGTCATTGGTTAACAGGTCCCCTGTCCGATGAATATATTATATGTGATACACGGGACAATTTTTATACGTCCATGAATCACATATGCTCAAAGTTAGAGGTAAGTTTGAAGGCTTAATTTCGCGGGACGTAGGTAAGTCAAAAAATTATTTTGTATGGGGACCGGGAACCTCTGAAGTAACCATCATCATAATTAACAGGATGTTATCTATACTACTAATTTAAAGCTGAAGAGTTTGTTTGATTGTTTGAACGTGCTAATCAGGAAATATTGGTCCAATTTGAAAAATTCTTTCAGTGTTAGATAGCTCATTTATCGTGGAAGGCTACAGGCTATATAACATCACGCTAAGATGAATAGGAGAGGAGCAGCAATAAAAAATATTGCGACAACAGCAAAATCACTTATATGGGGGACTTTTGCGGGGACAGCTAGTTACTTATAAATATAGTGAAACACAATGAAACCGAATTTAACGCGTTTTAGGTGCGAGAGCAACTCGCACGCCGCGACAGCACGCGGCATGAGGCCGGGGCGGGGTGTGCTCACCTCGCTGTCGATCTTCTTGGCCTGCAGCGGCTTCTCCTTGTAGCACATCCAGAAGCCGAAGGCGGCCATGATGGCGCCGTGGCCGAGGTCGCCGAACATCACCGCGAACAGGAACGGGAACGTGATGATGGTGTACGGCGCTGCCGGCGACGGACGCGCGGTTAAGAAAATCGACGGACCCAAAACGATGCCCTGAACCACTCCTTTTTCACTTTAAAATAATACGCTTGAAGACCGTATGGATATTGAGTATTTGGGACTCAGTATGTGTTTATTATTTAATACTGAATGTGTATACTAATATTGAGGATGCAAAAGTGCTTTTGTTTGTCTTACTCGTACTTTCATATCAACACGGAGGAACTTATCGATGCGATTTTTAGTATGGAGATATTTTTTCATTTCAGACCAGAATTATATTGTTGAATTATTAAAAATAATGCAATTATAGGTGCGCTAGAAAATTGTATCTCACCCGGATTGACCTCCCTGTAAGTTGCCACACCGTACGCGTAGATGAGGTGCTGGAAGGCGGAGGTGAACTTGTTGGTGCGGTTGTACGTGGGCGGGTCCTCGATCGTCTCCATGCGATTCAGGATCGGCGGCACTGAACTCCCGCTGCGTTCCTGAGAGATACATTTCCTTGAAAACAGGGCACAAAGGCAACATACGTAGTACATAGGTTGATACATACATAAGGTCCTTCGCTGCGAGGAACTTTGCACCCTAACACCCGCCTGCTATTGGGCCGATCCAATAGCCTCCCTTCCGAGGTACACCACAAGGCTTCAAAACTTCGTTATGATTTAAAATACGCATGTTGCTATTTTCTATTGATCATTATATATGTACTCGTACTGCGAAAACGAATTTTTGAATACGCCTAGGGACATAAATTTGTATGTCTCACGGACATATCGAGGATATGCGAACGATTCTACTAGAATGTTCCATGATCTTGACATGATGTGACTCACTGTGCCTCTCCTGAGCGCCAGCTGGATGGTCTCGAGGTCGAGCGCGGGCACCCAGCACTCGGCGATGAGGCACTTCTGCGTCACGTCCAGGTTGAACAGGTTGAGGGTGTGGTAGATCGCCTTGATCTTGCGCACCTTCACGAACCAGTTCTTGATGTTCTTGGCGGCCGCGACCAGCACGCGGTGGCGGTGGTCTTGGGTCTGGCCGAGGACCTGGATTAAAAAAAAATTTGTACAGCACTCTATACGGTGTACTAGTGAGACTAAAGTGAGACCAAGTGAGTAGTGCTTTCGGCCAAACAGAAGGGTGCGACTTTCATTACCGTCCAGGTTAAGAATTTGGATGATGATCACATTGGTTTATTGTCTGGGTGTATAGGTTCGATTGTCATCCAGGTTAAACGTTTTTACGACGAGAACATTTGTTTACTGTGTCTGGTTGTAATAAAAATTGCTATATAAATACAGTATTCATGTTTTGTTTTACTGTCCTGTTAGCATAGTACGTGCATTTAATTTCCCAGTTTGGAATCAGACTGAAATGATAATTATAAAAAAAATAAAAAAATAAACGATTATAATAACGGATCCCCCTAACACAGTGTATTGAAAAAAAGTATTAAGCACAGTAGGTAAAGGCCGTTACAGTGTTTTATCACATTATACTGTGACATTTATTGTTAGCAATGTTTAGTGGTGAACCTTCTAACAAAGACAATATCGCAAAAGGTGGCCGCCGACAAGGGCATGGCGGAGTACATCGAATGGCTCCACCTCCACCTTTTAATAGAAAGAAACAAAGAACGAAACAAAGAAAGAGAGGATAAACACTAAGGAACATTAATTGTAGCGATGTTTAAGGGTAATTTCTGAATAGAGGTCGACTTCATCGAACTGAAATAATCATGATATTTAGTAATGAATATGACATACTTATTCAGCATTTACATATATTTTACTTTACTCTAGCTGAATCTTTTTAATATTTCATTGAGTCTTTTCTTAATTATACAATTTTTTTTAACTTTACTTTTTTTCACTTGGCATGTTGATTGGCAGAAAATGTTCAATTGAGTCCGTTTTTCCCACTTCTGGAATGTATATAGGTAAAGCATAAAGCATAAAGTTTATATTTCAACGAATAAATAAAATAATTAACAAGGAAATATCAAAAAATATTTTAAAAGCCAGGTATAACCTAGACAGCGTCACGAGGAAGAATATATAAAAAGACACTCCGGTCAATTTTTAAAATACTGTACAGCTTACCCACGAACAGGAACCTCTGTCTGTTTGCACAACAAACATCTATAAACAATTGTACACAGCCGCCAGATAGCGGAGTGTAATCGAATAGGCCCTGTTAATGCTACGGTGATTTGTTAAGAAAATATGTCAACAACAAACACGCTACGGGCGTATTGTATGCGACATCCGAGAGATTTACGACACGCGAGCTCGGAACGGGAATCTGATGAAAATGAAAAGAGCATCTAAAATGACGCTGCGTTAGGACTGCAGTCGGTGGAATTCACAATTTGCCTACCACTATGCGCAATATAGGCGTGACATTATACATAATATGTAGACGTAACGATAATAAAAAAAATATGCTAGCTTACTTTAAACGACGAGTACGTTATAATAAAAAATCACGCATGCAGGCACGCACGCATGCACGCACGAACGTACGCACACACACGCGCAATGGTTTAATGTTCTTAACAATCTTAACACTCCGTATTACGAATTACTACCAAATAACTAGCAGTCCTACTGCTATTGTTTCATTCCAAAATTGTCAGACAGTTGGTCAAGTCATCATTTGTAGGTTTTACAGACACTGACCGTGTTCAGGTCCTCGATCCTGGTCATAACGCCCATGGCCATCTCGCGGCGGTCGGCGGGCGCCTCGGGGCACGGGTAGAGCGTCGCCCGGAAGCCCTCGCATATCTTCTTCACGCGCGTCTTCAGCTGGTCGCCTTGGAAGAATATGATGAACACCGACTTGTACACTTGGTCAGACTGCGAACGAAACACATGCGAAACATATAGCTTTTTTATTTCATTTTTAAGACGACTTAATGACTTTGCGGAACTGGCCTGCAATGGTGACCGATCGCAACACCTGCCGTGACAGAGGAGAGGCCCTTGCCCAGCAGTGGGGAAAAAATTACGTATTTTACGTATAACATACTTTACGTCAGGGTTTCCCAATTTTTATTTCACCGAGCCTTTCCGAGGCAAAAGTAACATTTTAAGATAATGAACCAAGATGTGAACCCAGTGGAGAGGCTTATAATCTGTAATAATATTTTTTTTTATAATATGGAAGTAGCAGACGAGCATGCAGTCCACGTGATGGTAAGTGGCTACTGCCGCCCATGGACATTTGTAATCGACCTGTTAACGTTAATGTTAGAATCAGTGTTGCCATACTGATGTGCGGAAATAGCAACATTCATGTGAAGAAAACATAACTTAATAGTGACAGAAAATATGATTCCGTTTTTGTTATAATTTTTTGATATAACGACAATGTCAATTTTTACACCAACTTGTCGAAAATTTGAGATTTTTTTTTTTCAAAATTACAAGGCATTTTTTTCTTATGCCTAACTTGAAAAAAAAAGCACCCCAAATTTTTTATATACTAATTACTACTCTATTATACATAGAACAATGTTTACTTTAAGTTTTTTTGTCTAAGTTATATGTTATAAGCAAAATGAGTAGACTATAGCTGTATTTTTGTATGTCGCGTGTTTTGGTGCAAAATTATAAATGTATGAATTTGATTCTGTGATACAAAATATATGTAAAAATCATAGAGTATATTGATATTTTATTTTTCCTATTCATAGACTAGTTTTGACAAGCGGTTTTGTTTTCCGGCTGAAAAGTAGAGATTTACTACAAAAATCTACCGTAGTTACGATTTCATCAAAATCGATAAAAAAAAAAATGAGCAATTAACGAGTAGGTACCTTTAATATACTATCAGACAATGAATACGATAGCCCAACAGTGGACTGACACTGGTTTATTAACTTCACATAAATATATAAATAAAATACAATCTAAGAAGTCTATACGATATTTTATCCACTTGAGTTCTTACGTATTACAAATGTTTCTATATTTTTTCTTTATAAAATACAGGAGTGAAGAAATAAACATATTTAGAAAATATACAATATTAGGTAACGACCTGAATAAATAAAAGAGAAAAAATAAAAAAGTAGCAAAATTCAAATAAAGTTATTATATATTATCATCAATCAAATATAATTATCATCTACCATCCGCATTATACCGGCTTTGAGTTTTTATCACTGACGTAGAAATGTCATTAAATATTTTCATATTTACTTTATTTATAGGCTCACGAAACTCACTAATTCGAATTGAAATTGTTTACCCAATGAAGGTCATACCCGATACTAAAATACAAATTGTTTTAATTTCCCGTACAAATCTATATAAAATTCTGTGTTTTAATTAAAGATCTATCTGTTAGCTGCTATTTTGATGATAATTGAAGTCTGCTGTGATTTTATTAAGAGATAAATTTACTTAAATTCTCTTTAACATGTGGAGAATCTCTTGTTATGATAAATTCGAGCTGATTAAAACCGTACTGTATTAATCCATACGCCGTTCGTCAAAACTAGAGGTAAGCTGTTCCATCATCCGTGATCCTGAGATACCACACCTTCAGATACACAGACTCTGATGCAGCGAAGCTGGAGTGTCCATCACCTTTGAAACGTCTTAAATTGCAACTTTTCAAGTCCCTGACCAAAACTGTTCAAGTCCAATCGAGCTTACAACGTTTGATGACAAATTATTAACACTAATATAAACCCACTATACATCTAAATATATTCAGTTTGGATGCACTTTACAACGGTTCGCACATATTGCGTAAGCAATCTAGAATATTTACGCAGATATAGATGTTATTGTGAAGCATTAAGTGTTATTTTAGCTTGTGCATCAAAGCCTTAACTGGGGAACCCTCTCCAAGTGTTGTACAAGAAGCAATTACAGCTTAATTGAGAAGATCATGGTATGGACAGAGGAATGAAGACTGGTTAACTGTAGAATAGACCGGTTGCTGTAGGAGGAAGCTATAGAAGCGGGGAAGGGTGGGTCAGAAAAAATATATTTTTTTGGAGAAACAAAATATTTTTTTACAGAAGCAAGCACTAAAAGCGACGTTTAATGCGTCAGCAAAAAGATGCTTTCTTTTAATGCTCTTTTTAAAAGTTGGATAAAAAAATAAAATATCACACTTACAAATTTTTTAGTACTTTGTAATAGGAACAAAGCTGATAATTACACTATAAATAACAGAATGAAATAAAAGCTGATAAAAAAATTAAAAGAAATTCGAAATAAATAAAAAGTTCAAAGAAATAAAATAAAACCAACTTAATAAAAACAATCACGTCAATAAAATAGGTGATGGATAAAGAATTAATTATAATAACATACATACATATATGTAGCTGAAAGGCATTAATACCGCAATTGGAGAAATTTTTAGATTCTGCTTACGTCTGCATAATTAAAAATGAAATTGTGGTTACGATTCTTCTGCTTCTATCCATAGAATAAACGAATAAACGTTAAAACATCACAAGGTCGCGTTCAAATGCTAGCGTATTTAAAGATATATCGCATGGTTGATAATTAACACAGAAGTTATTTTACAGACAGTCGGTTATATTGTTATTATGGCCGAGGTCAAAGCAGTTAATTACTTGATCTGAGAGATCTATGCCTTGGTTTCCTTCATCACTAACTACATATATTGACAATAGTAAAAATAAATTAACGGTATACTTTTAAACGTGCTTTTAATCCGCCATTTTGGATTTGTAATGACGTTATTTTATTTTTCATTTTCTCCTCAGTAAATCCTTTCGTTTGATAAATATTTTGGGAAAACAAATCGATAACATAATCGACTCATATGTAAGTAGTTTGTGATATTTGATGCGAACTTATAAATGGGACTATATTTAGATACCACGTGGATGTTAAAAGAAGACAGACATAGGGTTGTCAAAAATTTGCCTCGCGATTTTAAAAAAATATTATTGAGTCACAATTTGATTGTCAAAGTCTTTACTGTATCATAATACCAGGTGTTCTGAATGCTATAATGGGAATGGAATAGTTATTATATGATATTAAAACACAAACAAATTTATTTACAATTTTTGTCTGTCGTTCTGTTAATCCGGACATATCCCATGAACGACTGAACCGATTTTGATGGGAATTTGACTGGAGGATATAACCTCCTCTGGTTATAGGGACAAATGTAGGCTACTGTTTATCCTGAAATTCCCATCGGACTGGGATTTGGGAGGGTAAAACTGCGAGTACACAGTAAATGTTGATCGATAAATTATTATTATTGCAGACGTAAAGCATCCTTTATAGTGATTTATTATCAATATTTACAACAATATAACAAGTACGTTACACGCGTGTTACCGTCATGACAGTGAAACATGACAGTCGTATTTGTTTAACACTAGTTCTCGGATACGGGTTTATGTGTAAATTCCCCTTAAGCATGTATTTGTATTGTATTTAAATTCCGTTAAATTCGAAAAAAGAACATGACGTCACTACAAATCCAATATGGCGGAGTAAGCTTGTTTTAAACTTTTCAACTCAATATAGCGACAACGGAACATACATAATTATTTTTCCATTGATATTATTCGCAAATAATATATTTATTTATTCTGCATTATCTATATACATCTTTTAGAGAGACTACAGTTGGTTGTGAGTTAAGCAGTCTATTGTAGGCGACGAAATGGATTCAGTGAGTACTTTAAATTGTTCCCACTTCGGGGCAAAATCCTTTTTCCCACAGTACCAATTATCTTTATTTAATTATGCAAATTTTCCTTTCTTTTTGGTAATAAGCTAATATTGTTAGCAGTGATAGGCTCGTGGTTTGATATTTTGTATTCCATTACGTGGTGGGGATTCAAATACAGGCACCTCTGAATTGGTAGGTGCGTTTTATACTTGAAATTTTAAATATTTCTCGTTGAACGAAAACATCGTGAGGAAAGCTGCCTACCTTAGGGTGTGTTATTAAGTATATAATGTTTGTCACGTGTGGGAAGTCTGACAATCCACATTGGGCCAGCGTGGTAGACCAGGTGGGGGCCAGGTTTTGACTGGCCTCGTGGTCGAGCGGTTAGAGACCCTGACTGTGAAACCGGAGGTCGTGGGTTCGATTCCCAC
>DWQT01005764.1:0-10045 GCA_018244895.1 Myscelus amystis hages | reverse complement strand
CTTATGTATTATGTATTATTAATAAGTTTCATTCTACGAGTCTCCAATAGTAGTAGTTCAGTTGTCTTTTCATGAAATCTAGATCTAAAAACGGCTAGTATCAAAATAAGTATAACTTGTTGTGAAGGTAAAAGTAAAAATTACGTATTAACCTTTACGCGCGACAGATCTGGAGTGGTAACCTACGTGCCTTTATTATTAAATTAGATTAAAGAATTGAAAATTAAATCTAACCCACTTTTAAACATGTGTACTTGAGAGGCATTTATTTCGTTTTATTATGTTTTCAGAATGTTGCCACAAATAAGCACACACACAAATTCACATACACACACACAGCGGGAATAATCCTGACTGTCACGCCGCACATATTTTTCCCGTGAAATTCGAAATTACAGTTCGAAGAGCTATCGGATTTGGGAGACGTATTTGCCTAATTTAATGTAAATATACAGTGTAGGTATGTTCAATTAAATCCGAAACACAATCAGCGTGTGTATCATCGGATTGGAGACAAAGGCGTAAAGGATTGAGATGTTAATTCAAATCTAATTTGGTTTAATTAAACGTGTGTTACCCTACATTCGGTATTCTCACACTTAATGCGGATTATTGGTTCAATTTCAAGTTGTATTCCGTACACGCCAGTGTCCCACTGCTGGGAACTGCGACAGATATTTCTCTATTACGTCGCTTCGTTTAAACGTAGGTGGTAACATGAATTATTAACCTGTAAATAGTTTTTTTAATAAGCATCAAATATTACCTAACAATTAGAGACGCAAAAGAGGTTATTGTCTCTTAAGCAAGAATGGCCTGGTTACCACATCTATTCTAGAAATACTTTTGATTTATTGTATTTAACTAACCTGCTATGCAGAACCCTTAAGCTCTTGGTTGACATGCAGTTGACGCTCCAATCCGTGTTGCCATGATCGTTGCAGATGGTGATGGAGAACCTTCCGTAGTTGGCTCTGATGAGGTGGATCACGGAACCCTCTCCGCAGCCGATCTTAAGGGTCTTGCCTTCGCACGCGTACGCCGTTTCGTATCTAGGTTCTGAAACAGAGTTCGAATTATTACAAACCAGCTTTTGCCCGCGGCTTCGCGCGCGTTAAATCATTGCTATATATCACTATATTTAATAATGGGTGTTATTATATATACAAACCGTCGACTTGAATCACTCTATCTATTAAAAAACCGCATCAAAATCCGTTGCGTAGTTTTAAAGAATTAAGCATACAAAGGGATATAGGGACAGAGAAAGCGACTTTACTTTATACTATGTAGTGAAGAGTTTCGAACTTGACATAGCTTTTGAATTCGAAGGTAATAAAAATTGTCAGTGAAATGATATAACTATTAGGTCCATAGATGTCCATACGAGTAACTATTTTGATTTATATTTGTTGTAACAGAACGTTTCGTGGCATTGTATGGTTTTGAAGTTCGATAGCCTTGTTATAAAAAATGCACTTTAAGATAAGCCATGCTTATTAAGTTGAACAGTGTGTGGCAAAAACAATTTTAGGCTTGTAAAAGTTTTTACTTTCGTCCCTACGGCATCAAATTGTTGAACTTCGAAGGACGGTTGGCGGTATTTGTTTAGATTGTAAGAAAAAGATAGATAATTCCATTTCTCATCGGGAGATATGAAGACGTATGGTGCCTATAGGACAGCAATCAGCAATAATGGAATTTGTGAACGCAAACTGCTATAGAAAACGTCGAAATAAATCAACGTTACTAATTGCGTTTCATTCTTAATGTTGCATCGAGTTCAGAAGATTAATATTGGGATTAGAAATAGCAAAATTACTCCACAGTTGCGAGTCATTCTTTCACTTCAAACCTTTTGTGCCCGCAAAGCTGAAAAGCGGCGTTCACCCAGAACACACCGTCCACAATAAATCCAATTAAACGCCGCCGATATTGTTCATCGAATCGTTTCGCCCAGAAACAATTGGCCCATTCAGCAACGAGCGATCAATGGACGACAAAACGAAAAACTGTCGACTCAACGTTTCATAATCAATTTCTGGACTATTCATCAGTCAGAAAACAAACGCAAGAATATTTTTCAAACTTTTCGCTAGTTACTTACATACATTGAACGCTGTTGGCACAAGCTGAGCTCAATATGCAAGCAAGATACGATCTAAAGTGCAATGGATGACTATGGTGGAAGATTTATCGTTGTAACTTCATGGATAGAATAAAGGGTGTTAGGTGTGCATATTCTTAGGATCGGGTAATAAATCTGGGCAAATTAATGGCGGCACCGACAGATCGTTTAGCGCATTTTTGCCACGTCATACAACGAAACGAGGGCTTCAGTATATAATGTACTAGAGAAGGTCTTTACATAGGGTTGTTTGTTGTGGATTTGAATTAGAAATTTCGATTGCTTATGATGTTGTGAGCAATATACGTCTGGCTGGGTAATTACCCCTCAATACATTTTCGGTATGATTTTGCATTTCTTTGTGCTATATGATTTGTATCCTTAGCAGTCGATCGATAGAAAATTCTATAGACCATTAACATAACCACGTATCGTATAAAAATAAGTGTACACGAGATATACACACGGAAACCACATTTTCAGCGGTGCGACAATAATCGTAAAAAAACTGAAGCAATTAATCAAAACTTCAAGAGCGATTTAATGTCGCTACAGATTACCAGATTACCGATAAGCTTCTCCCGCTAGCAATAAATTATATTTACCATTAAAAACATCGGTTTAACGCGTGTTTTACAACATTCTCCCTGTAAATAATTTACGTTCGGCTACCACTGTCAGCGGACATTTTGTTCGTTATCCAGGATTTTAGTTCTTTATATTATATTTAGCATTCTTTAACATTTTCTACATCTGTCATTGCCATTTACATACTTTTTTATTTCTGTTACTTTGATATTTTTTCTTACGTTATTTTTTTCATTTTTTGTTCATTTCGTATTATGATCACTACTAACCCTTTTTTTATCTTTCTTTATTAGTAGCACAAAAATTCTCGGTAAAATTTATTCATCAATTTTAATAAGCCAAAAATATGTCGTCAAATATCAATTCCAAAGAACGTTAGTGTTGGCGACGCAATGCATATTTTATCGATACGAAGCCGACATCTGTTTGACATAAAATTAATTATCGACAGTAACTAATTGCTGTAATTAAGAGACGTTGATGTAAATTCCGTGCGTCTGTCATTTATGTATAAATTGGATTGAAATTGTACACCGGTATGGATCGATTGGTAGTAATGGCGATTAAATGTATTTAGATACGGCTGTACGCTTTTAATTAGAGATACATATTAATAGTGAATAACGGATATATTTGTTGTTAACGATTTAAATCGCGTTAACGTTTTTCACAATGTTCAAGTCTATTAGTTAGACAATGATACTGAAGTGGTCTGTACCCGTTTATGGCCACAGTATGTGCAAGTTTAGAAGAAATTTAGATACAGAAAAAAACATATTTCAACCCAAAAAAACTCTTTCATTCTACGACGAACTATAGTGGCTAGAAATACGCAACCCTTTACATGAAAGTTACAATTCATGAAAGTGCTTAAGGGATTGTTTTATTTTATCGAGACTCGATAAACAACACTATACGTTAAGCTCACGCGAAACTGCACTTTGTATCGATATTAACGCGAATCGATACGCGATGCTATTTTAAATCACTCCAGAATAGCAGTCCGTATCGTAGAATCTTTAGGCGAGCCCCAACCCCTTAGCCCCGGGGGCGGTGAATAATAAAAATGATTTATTGGTTATGTCCAGTGCTACTTGTTATAGGGGTCGAAAACAATTTACAAGGTGCTTTGGAAAGGATAAGGTAATTATTTTTGGAAACGAAGGACTTTATAGGGTTTGTTACCGGTTCGAACACGTTTAATGGATTCGTATAAATCTAAAGAACATAGACGGATCATTGTATAGGAATTGTTAACATTAATTAACGATAGTCCTACAATTTTTTAAGGTTTAAAATAAAAATGTAGAATAGTTAAATTGCTTTAAATATCTGCTCTTGCTGTATTCTAAATTCGCGTGCAATAAATATAATCATCATGATGTTACTACTACACAGGAGTTTGTTTTAGGAAATTTTCTTACAGTTATTAACATTCAGACATGTTTTGTAAAAATTATCCTTAAGGGTAAATCCCCTAGCATACGCTATCGAATGGAAACTGACCTCTTCTAGGCAATCTCGTTTGAGATGTGTTATTGAGATCGTATTTCTTACTGGCATATAAATACATAAGATAGTATTTCTAGCATTACTTACTTTGCATTTTAGTTGTTTAGGTAATAGTAATATAGTTTATAGCAGGCACTAGAGGGCGCATAACGTTTAAGCAAGTGCAAAAAATATAAAAATTACAGAACACTATATGTTCCTGTGTACTGGACTAGTTTAAAATAAATAAAATGTTTAACTCTGCTGCTCCTGTTAATATAAAAGACAAAAATATTGAAAGAGAAATGTAAAATTTTGAAATTGTCTGATATTGAATTATGCAAGTAGAAGTTGACTGTTTTAAAATAATGCCAACATTAAAAGGAAATAAGAACGCTGAATGCCAAAACTGCCATTTTTAACATTTCTTCGAAGCTTTATTTCTACTCAAGCGAAAGCTTTTCAAGATGGCGGCACTCTGAAATGAAAATCTCCTGTCATGTCAAAAAATAAAAATATATTTCCTCACCTCGGGCAAATATTTTTATATTTTCACTTGCATATACGAAAATGCTTTTTCCTTTTATTTCCAGGTCCAGCTGGATTCCAGACTTAATTCAGTTGAAACCTGGATGCTTTTCTGCGGTCGTAAAATAACGGACCGCACCAAACTTGCGGCTCCTTTTCGGAAATATTTTTTTCTCTGTACTTTTTTTTTGATAAAAAATGAGACATTTTTGAAGTGCAATAACCTTAAAATTAATGATATCATTACTTAGTGTTAAATACAAATAGTATGGTCTAAACTTTTTACAAATAAAACAATAATTAAAACATACAATTGCGATATATACAACAGCCATGCTGCCGCTTCAAATGCCCTTCATTATCCTCAAACAGAAGCACTTACTCGCAAATGTTAAGCAGTAATTACATTCGTATTTTACTAAGCAATTCCTTTTCAAATGCTGTAACTACCCTACATTTCTCAAATTAAATTACCAATTTGCTTCAACACATAGCATGGACTTTGCAGCGCCGGTATAAAGTCGAATTTCGCACGCTTGAGCCGTGCAAGGTAATAAGCCCGTATCATGGAACCTCGTTAGCGAATACATGTGACTGTCATTTGATATCCGGACACCGAGCTGCGCGGATGTGTTCCGCAAGCTGCTATTTGAAATTAAACGCTATTCATATGATATACAGTTGAATTTCATTTGTCTCCGGCAACAGACGCAAATGCAACAATGCGGGTTTTGGTGATTTAATTTTGTGTGCCATTAATCGACGTCGACGGTGGCCTACGGGATTAGACCGACCTTTATTATCAGAATTTTACGGTATCATTCAAGCGGCTTTGTATTTTCGAATATACAATTTACAACAAAAATGGCGAAGCTATTTATGAATCTGTTTACGAAGGGACCGAAGGGAGGTTGAAATAAGAATGCCAAAGTATTTTGTGGTATCTGATGATTTGTTGTACGTTGTTTAAGAAAATAAAACAAACAAGTAGCAAATAGAATGGATATTACGTAAGAAAATATCTCCTTTAATATTCTGTTCTAGTAAGATCATAGTTTTCTCAATGTGTTTTAAATCATTCTGTATTTATCTAATGCATTCGCTGTTGAATGGCATAGAGTAAATGAGTATACAATAATATTTCTCTCTGTTTTCTTAATGTTTTCTCAGTTTATTTTCTTCTCATCTTCATTTCTTTCTTACCGACATTGTGGAATTAAAGCTTAAATTCCACTCAGCGGTATTTATAAATTTTTAATATTTTTATTCAACGGAAATGTTACAACATTAAGTTGAATTTATACGAAGATAGATTTCAGATAGCGGCAAATGTTAATTTTCGAGAACAATTTTTGAAATACAAATTCCCCGAAATCCTATTTCATCGTTTTTACAGTGACGTCGTGATACTGTTGAAGCCACTTGGAAGTCATAAATTACTCAGCTCAAGCAACGAGTTGTGACAAATTGAAAAACCGTTTTTATAGTTCACTTCACGGCATCCCCCAGGTTCCGTGTTACTTGATGTTATCGAAAGATTTCTCTCGGCAATTTTGGTGCCAGGTGATTTAAACCGCGAGATTTACTACGACAATAATACTTTGTGTGCGTAAAATTTCCCTTTTGTGTTGCTGTTTCAAACTTATTTCTAACTTTTCATTTAAGAGTTATCGGTTCTAATACTTTGATGTTCTTTAATGATTAAGTCAGCTGATACCGTTTGATACCAAGGACGGAGAAAATATTATTCTAAATATTACACGTATAAAACCGTTAAAAAACAACATTCAAATTATTAGACGTGTACTTAATATCCCTCGTGAAATAGACAATTTCAACATTATATTTCGGTCGTCGGTTTCAAAGCGCTAAAGTTCTGCCCGTAAAAATAAAGGTAATGACAATTTTGGTGGCGTGTGCGTTCCGCGAATTTAATTATTAAGAATTTGCATATTTTCCTCTAACCCAACGTAAAAGCACATTTGTCCCGAGAGTTTCAAAAATGTTTGGTACGTATTCCTACGTACATGTGAGTATTTGCACGGGCCTTTTATATCCCCAAAAGGGTAATTATAGGAATTCAAAGCACATTAGTTGATAATGGTTAGCTAATTTGAATTAAGGAAATTATAATGACCATAACGGTTAAGGTGTTATGTTGTTATTATTATAATCTTTTATGTTTCAAATTCCGTTGTGGGACGAAAATAATGACTCTTCAAGGTTCCTAGGCAACTGATAAACATGTTTTGTTATATGCGAGGGGGTCGCACTTAGAAAAATTCTTTTACCAAAATACATTATTCTTGCAAAAGGAAACAAATCAGATAGAAATGTAAATCCTAAAATAGCTACAAACTATTGTTCTGATAAATATGACCTCAACTGGCCGAGATGTTTCAAAGAAACTAGCAAACGCCCGAACCTTATCTATAAATATATGAATATGCGATAAAAATATATAAGTAAAACATTCTCAACGATATACGTCGAAGATATCTCGGCCAATATGTCTGGTGTTCGAGACATCACGAATTCAAGCCGCAGTGCAAATTTAAAAGATTCTCAACCGTAAATCCGACACGAGCTGGACGCGTTGATCCGGACCGACGTCCCAATCGATGCCGGAACGGACGGTCCTATACAGGGCTATCGGCTTCCACCCATTCCATCGGATATTTTGAAAAGATCACATCCATTTTGGTAGCTGTTGGAGCGTGTGATTCGTGACCAGATGCGAATAGGACTGCCTCAACTGGTACTAAATGGAACCAATCCTATTACTATTTTCCTATTAGATTACTACTTTCTATCCAATATTTCCTATCCAATCCTATTACTATTTCCTATGTAGGCTGCAATTACTGCTAGTGACTGCCGGTTGCTCGTAAGCTACTCTTAAGATAAAACAAATAAATAGGTCCTATCTGTTGGAATTCAGATTTATAATCTAACGCAACCATTCCCCGTGTCTCAGATCGCTCCTCCGTGACGACATATTCCCGCTATAAATGTATTCTACATCATAAGCCCGACAATAATTTATCTACACAGGAATTTCCGTTGAAATCGGTTAATTAGTTTCTGTGCGATGAGGGAAAACTGAACAGACAAAAATCATAAAAAATGTCTATTGAAGGGTTCTACGATATGTAATTACATGTACATAGTCCCAGCACATAAAATTATTGAAAACTATCCTATTTAGTACCTTTAGTACCAAATAAGTCTTAATCAAATTGTGGTACATACGATTGCTGTCTAGCAACTTGCAAAAAACTACTATTCAAGACAGATTTAAAAAAAAATCGACGATGTTTTAAATGTAGAACAAATCATTATCATTCGTTCAAGAATTCGCTATAAACAACTCTATCGTTGTGAGGTATTTTAGGTTCGATATTAATGTATCCATAGTATATATTAGGGTAGTCCAACTTGCCAGTTTGGCAATATACTGGCATCGTTCGCCAGCCCTATACGACCGGATCGTTCCCGTACTTGGGTTCCGAGCTATTTTACGAGTTAAGAAATAGCACCGATTTATCGAGACTCACGCAAATTTCGGCGAAGCACTGATTATATTGCCCTCGGGAGGTTTAGTGAGCGTCTCAAATACAATGTTGATAGAAACGGTAGAGGTTTACCTTCTATGTACGCAACTGGTAAATGGTTGCTCATATCGGTTTCTATTTAAGGTAACAATAACTTAGATGGAATGATATAGAAATAAGATTGTTTTGAAAATGTACTTACTCCTTACTACAGTTCATTATACTGGTCTATTTTGTTATTTAATAGACGCTTCGTTTCATCCTTAAGAGCCTTTATCATTCCACTGCTGGACTCTGCTGATCAGAGTCCCACGAATCCTCTTCCTGGCTTTTTTGAATCCAGCAGTTTCCTACCTTCATCAGACAAAAGGAATAATCGAGATTTTATTATAGGTATGTATTTGTAATTTGAATATTCACCGATTCATCTAATTTTAAACCAATGAAAACGACAAAAAATTTACTACTTTTGGGTCAATCGATAAAATTAGATTGATATTATCGTGGTTATCAACGTGTCCCATCAACCGCACTTCTGATTCTCAAATGCCATTATTTCAACAGAGTTGACATGTGTATGTGTACCTAATTGAGACATTTACGGTGCCGGCGGCGTTAAGGTGAATTCCACCAAATCACATTCGTTTCAAGGTTGATAATCGAATGCACTGCAATTTTGACGTTTACCAGTAAATCGCCTACTGTATCGTTGCGAGCTAACAATGAGGGGTGGATGCGGAAACGAACCCTTAGGGCTTTTTTAACAGTTTTCGGGGCGATATATGCACCCTCCGGTCACGTACGTAAGAAGTAGCTTCCTGCATAAGCGGTTTCATTTTTCTTTGCGGGGCACTTCGAGATTGTTTGCGTGGCGTTGGACTTTTATGAGCTTTCTTTCGTCATAAACAAGCGACCTACCCTCATACTGGTGTTATTTCTGAACAAAGCAATTAATTCCTTGAATTTTTAAACAACATGAAATAAACCGAATTGTCTATCCAATTCTTGGTCAGCGACTTTGAAGTAAAATATCTAAATATGTTACCGCCGGTTCTAACTTTTTTACAAACAGCCATTTCATAGAAATTTACAGATGTGACCAAAAATACCGAACCAAAACTAAACAGAGATAAAGCAGATTTGTTACTGCACCTATATATTAAGATAAGTAGTCTCTGAAAACCCAATCCGACTTAGAGGCAGATGTTGTAGAGATACGACTGTAGTGGAATCTTGGAGAGGTTATTATCAATCAGGTGCAACTATGATACCAATATAACTGTACATTATAAACATGATTGTTGGATGTTTCGTACGTCTATAGCAATAGTTGATGTATTCAGCTCATCTTCAGACGACAATGGTATCCACACTACGCCGACCGAGCGATGCACATGATTTACTCCCGGACGAGACCTGAGGGGAGGTGCCAATTGCAGGGGGTGTTCAAATAAGATTTTTTCCTCAATCGGCCGAGGGCGAGGGATCCGGATACAATTTGCAATGTAACGTTTCGTTACACTATTTTATTTTTGAGACGGGTTAGCGTTGATATTCCATACACTACCAGTGTATAAAAGAGGTTCGATGACCTTTTAAAATATTGCACTCAATGTTTCCAAAGTTGAATGAACCTGAGCACAAAGGATTAATTGCTGCTAAGCCAATGAACTCTTATGAAAAACTAGCTGTCCCCGCAAACGTTGCTTTGCCATATAAATGATTTTGCCGTTGTCGCAATATTTTTTATTGCTGC
>DWQT01005763.1:0-10046 GCA_018244895.1 Myscelus amystis hages | reverse complement strand
GGCGGCTGCGCGGCGTGCGCGCGCCGGCCGCGCTGCTGCCGCGCTTCCTGGCGCTGGCGGCGCCGCACACCGCGCGCAACGTCGAGCTGTGCGGCATCCTCGCCGGCGTCCTGGTTAACACCACACTCATACATGTTATATTACTCTAGTTTTTTAATTCCCCGATAAGTTGACGGTTCGCTACGATCAGACATAATGGGACCCGTACTTACATATATACATAACCATCACGCCAGGTCTCTAACGGGGTAAGCAGGGCGCACCGAGTGCCAAATTTCTCTGTCCTAACAAACATGTTGTGCTTCATCCACATCCATTCACTCGGGGCTTGAAATTAGTCTACAGTGTCCACGTTAGTGTCGGTTACGGCTGGCTAAATGATCATATGGACTTGTATGTCCAGGAGCGCGACCAGCTGAAGATCACGCACGTGATCGTGCCGAAGCAGACGGGCACGGCCGACTCGTGCAGCACCAACAACGAGGAGGAGATCTTCCACTACCAGGACCAGCACAACCTCATCACCATCGGCTGGATACATGTATGTTAGGTTTCTTGGAGTTCATTGTAGTCTAGTCCTTAGGACACGATTTGAGTTATAAAGCCCAGTACGGATATTTTATGAGGACTAAAATTAAGTGTAACACGAAAGTTGAGGCGTTATCTAGAAAGAGACATATTATATATATCTGTAAGATTGAACATGCAAAAGAATGAGATAGAATATTATTATTTTTTAATACTTGAACTGAGAAACGGGCCGATGGGCCACTGATTGTACTTGGTATATGACTACTTAGTCACCGTCGCCTATGGACATTGGTAATACCAGGTGTGTCACCGATGCGTTGCCAGCCCTGAAGGACTCTATTAACGCCCTTTTGAAGAATCCCTTGTCATAGCGCACAGGGAACATGTCCGAGGGGAGCTCATTTATTTATTGGATCAACATTAGTAGCATTATTTACAGCTAGAATTTATTTTGTGCTATTTAACTGCTTTTACAGTAATAGGCAACCTCGTTCGACAGCTTGCACATTCGTGCCAAAAAAAGAACGGAGAATCGACCTGTTGAGGAGTGAAGGTTTTCTCTCAATCGACTCAACTCAGTGTACAGTTGATGCCTGAATTGTTGTTTACCGTTTGCAGACCCACCCGACGCAGACCGCATTCCTCTCCTCCGTGGACCTGCACACGCAGTGCTCCTACCAGCTGATGATGCCGGAGGCCATCGCTATCGTCTGCGCCCCTAAATATAACGAGTGAGTTTGGCCAAGTCCTAAAAAGAAACATTTCCTCTAGTCAGCCAGATCCTTAATTGTTTCAGTATTAGAACTGTTTTTTGTTTACATACATTACAATTTGGAGTAGCCATTAATATAGAAAGAGCACGCAAATATATATAGAGTAGAGATATATTTTTATGACTTTATAAAATATTCTGAAACCAAGAGTCTTTCAATTCTTACCTTCGGCCGCCTGGCTATGTATAGATATTTTTATGACTTTATAAAGCATTTTAAATCCAAGAGTCATGAACTTTACAATTTTAAATGATTCTTACTTCTTCAGAATATCTACAACAATACGTTTCATGTAATTCAAATTTTATTTGAGCTGGATTCGATATTTTTGTAGGATTTATATCGTTGTCAACTTTGTATATAGAAAACTAGATGGCGCTACTCGTAGCATTTTTATTATTTAGTTACATTAAGAACACATCTTAGCGTGATGTTATACAGCCTATATTATTAATCGATAAATGAGCTATCTAACACTGAAAGAATTTTTCAAATCGGCCCAGTATTTCCTGAGATTAGCGCGTTCAAACAATCAAACGAACTCTTCAGCTTTATAAGATTTGTACAGGTAACACGCGCTTACAACGCGTTGACAAGCAAGACGCTGGGATGGCGCGCGCTGTATTGGGCATGGCGGCGTCGTGCGCGGAGCAATGTGAAAGCAGTCTAATATTGACTCGCGACTAGACACGCTTGCCGCCCGCGCGTCTTCTATTGTAACTGTTTGTCTTTGTAACCACGCGCTATATTAGAACGAAGTTCCTTATCGCGCGTTGCGACGAAGGCTAGTTGGAAAAAAATCAGACCGAAGTTGTCCGACACACTAGTGTTGCTAATTAAATGAATTACATTTTATTGCAATTCTTTCGCTAATTAATCGAAAGGAACTTCGTTCCATCCGGGTGTCCCTTGACACCTCTCTTGTGTTTTTTATAAGGTCGCAGCTATATTAGTGACGATGAGCCGCGGACCGTCAATGAAGCACCAATGTGAGATACATATTCGTTTCTGTCGCAGTGCACCATTTAGCTCCTTCAACACGTTTTACTTATGCTTTAATCTTAAACCCGTCTTTTAAATTCACAGTATCGGACAGACTGTTCGCTTGACGCTTTTTACTGGATTTTTTCTTTCATATACGAAGACACTGACAAACAGATAGGCAACGTTTTATAAATGACGACTAAGTCCTTGATATCGAATTTAAGAGTCAGTTGGATATCAAAGCATATATTATGTATGTATGTATAATAGTGTACTTGTGTAATCGCTGTCAACTCTTTTTTTTGGCAAACCGGAGTCGTACAATAATATCGCTTCACACGTACGTATTATCTACATGTACTGAGCTGAAGAGTTTGTTTGAACGCGCTAGTCTCAGGAAATATTCGTCCGATTTGAGTCTTTCAGTGCTAGATAGCTCATTTATCGAGGAAGGCTATAGGCTATACTAGCTTTTATGCGCGGCTAAGCACGCGTTGTTATTCATAGCAACGTTAATTTCATAATGGCAATAACTAAAGATTTAGTAGGTATATGAATTTAGATATTCCTACGATAGCAGGAAATTTCACGGTATAGGGAAAGAGGAATTGTTTTACTCCGAATTAAACGCGCGCGAAGCCGCGGGCAAAAGCTAGTTTATTTATATTTATAATGTACATATATAGATATAATTATCCGTTTGTCAGTCCGCTGTGACAAACCACCGACCGTGAAGCGGAACGCAAGGAACGGCTGGCATTGATGCAACTTGTGCGGGTATAACATTCGATATATTTATTTACATATACGATACGGTATTGAATGACATTATATCGATATGCGATTGGAAATGACTGACCATTTTATGGGCGTGTATTGTTCTGTCTGCTAAGCCGGAGGTCGTGGGTTCGATATCACCGTTGTACGTTTTACTAAAATCAGCCCGCTGTGATCTATCTATCTATCTTCTACATAGATTTAAAGCGATATATGGACTCATCACGACATCTCCGGAACCAGAAGACCTAGAGACTTGGAATTTGGTAGGAATATTCCTCTCGGTGAGTAAAGGTCAGTTAAGAACTAATTTCCATCTGTAAGGAGAGTTGCGGGGGTGCTAATTATAATTTATATAGCAAAGCAACGTTTGCCGGGTCGGCTAGTAGTTAAGATGTCAATTGTTATTACATTAGAATCACTGGCGCACAGTTAACGAGTTCAAGGGGTGCTCAATAACCCACAATAGGAACTATTAGCGGCGACGGATCGATCCGTCTCGCTCACCTATTATTTACGACGCCACCGTTCTGTAAGTGCTGTGCTAATTGCAAAGGTCCCCTTGATACTTCGTTACGGTGATTGTTTAACCCAGCAAACGGGCAGACGGGTCGGACGATGATGAGTGGTCATCTTCGTCTATCCCATTGAAGGGTTTCCCAACCTTTATTTCGCCGAGCCTCCCCGAGCCAAAAATATTTTCATAATTAAAAATATTGAACCGGACTGTCTGTAAACTCTGTATCTACGCGTTCGAAATTTAAAAATTGGAACACAAAAAAATCTAACTTATTTATCGGATTCTAAATGTGAATTATGCATTATAAATGGTATTGATTGTTATTCGTCACGTCATATTTTGTAATCAACTTCTTTTTGAGCCTCTCCACAATATATCAAGTACATTTTAAAAACAATTGAAAAATAATTTACATTTCACATTGCTATGTATGTTCATATTTCGTCATTAACGTCAATAACTTGTTCCGCGCCACGGATATGTAACTAAATTCATTGAAATATTTGTTTTGTCGTCTGATTGTTGACACAATTAAATAAATTCATACACCATATAACCTTTAATTGTTTAAACTGTTTTGTTCTCCAACCGGTAATATATTTCGTGTATTTAATATGTATATAGTTATTAAATCGTATAAACTTTTCAATTCTTTTATTCGATTGCAGTTACACATTACCATATACGTAATTATATTTTACGTTTTAATCAGTGCTTGTGTAAACACCTATAAGTCTACTCCCCCTAAACCCTATTGTTAATAAGATTTATTGAAATGTGTTGCGAAATGTCGATGGTGCATATTTTATATAAATAAATATTACCTTCATACGACATATACGTACGTTTAAGGCTAAAAACGAAAATTTCTTGCTTAAAAAGTAGTAGGTATGCGCTCACTAATTTATTTGACCCATAAATAGTACACGCTCATAAATTATTAAGTAATAAGTAGTGCGCGCTCACAAATTATTGACTAATAAGTAGTGCGCGCTCACAAATTGTTGACTAATAAGTAGTGCGCGCTCACAAATTATTGACTAATAAGTAGTGCGCGCTCACAAATTATTGACTAATAAGTAGTGCGCGCTCACAAATTGTTGACTAATAAGTAGTACGCGCTCACAAATTATTGACTAATAAGTAGTGCGCGCTCACAAATTGTTGACTAATAAGTAGTACGTGCTCACAAATTATTGACTAATAAGTAGTGCGCGCTCACAAATTGTTGACTAATAAGTAGTACGCGCTCACAAACTATTGACTAATAAGTAGTGCGCGCTCACAAATTATTGATTAATAAGTAGTACGTGCTCACAAATTTATTTCATTAGTAAGTGTTCAGCTCTCACAAATTTATTGATTAACATGTAGTGTGCGCTAATAAATTTATTCGATGAATAAATTTTATGCTTTCACAAATTTATTTGATTGATAAGTTATAAGCGCTCACAAATTCGTTTTATTAATAATATAGTACATGCTCACAAATTTAATGATTAATAAGTCTGACGCACTCACAAATAATTGCCGGTGTACTGAACCGTACAAAATTTAAAACTCGCTTAGATTGGTGCGAAACAAATTTCATTTTCCATGCCAACATTCTAGGATACGACCTAAAATAACCGGCGGCCTCCAAGTGATTAATAACGCCCCTGTTTAAAAAAAATCTTTTTATTCCGCCATTAATTTCTTTTCACTCTGCAATATTTGTAATGTACTCGATAAAATTTCCCCGCTGTTCGCATACAAAAATATACTGTGTGCGGTGAACTCGGACTGTTCGGTCCTGAAGTTTTATAATGCACTAGCTGTCGGAAGCTGCTAATTTTCGCCTAAAAAGAAGATATTTCTAGGAAAGGTAGCCTATGTCACTCCGTGTACGTGTTGTATGTAGTGTGCTATGCTCTTCTACTGTCGCTTTATAGACTTCACACACCTAAGAGAACGTCACGGAAAATTCTAACGTGTGCCGGTCCCTTTACGATATTTTCCTTTGTCCTTATTACATCCAACGGTATTATTTAATCGCCTAGACGTCTAATAAAACGTGAGCGTTACTTTTCATTCTGTACTCTATCGCGTAGGTGCGACATTCCATTTTTGTTTGCAGTTTTCGAATGCAGAAAAGCGGCTGCTTTCTCGTAGAAAGTATTTACATATGTAGCGTATTAACGAGGCTAGATTACGTTCGATGCGTATTAATTTTTAAAAACAAATGATGAATGTCAAAACTGCACTCACACCCGCCATGTTCGAAATGGTTTTTTTTTTCTAATTCAACCGAGCAAACATACGGACTGCCACATGATGATAAGTGGTCGCCGTCGCCTATGGACACAGTTGCAGCATCCGCGGAGACGCCAGTGCGTTGTGGGCTTTGGAGGAGAGCCCCGTAGCGTTTCAGGAATACCTCACAAGGTAGCTGTAGATACCTCTATTTCACCTAAAGGTACGCGGCTAAATCATCCTTTCAATTCTCATGTATACAAGTATAGTCTGTTAGCCTATGAACGATTGTCGTTCTGGCGATTAATACTAGGTTAGAGTCGCTTCTAAAATTCCTAATACCTACACCAGAATCAGGTGATAAGTGGAATAATAAAACACTAATACGGCTTATCAAATCAAATGATAACACAATTGTGTGACACGGTAACACCATTAACGCTATTTTTCTCCCGTTGCATTTTTAAAATATTTTTTATCTGTGGCCGATATGCCGGAACTCGAACTCTTAAATTCTACTACATCGTGAAATCCTAAATTTTGAACCAATACTTTAAATCAAAAGACTGGAGATTAATAAAATATGCTCGTATATATTATGTACTTTTGTTTTTTTTTTAAATTTCAAATAGTTTTTTTTAAATTTCAAATAGGCTTGTACTGTGATACATTTTCCAATCTAAACAAATAAAATTGTTTTTGTCACGTTGACTAAACTTACAAACGCATAGCCTAACAGAACATAAGATTCTTTCTGATATTTAAAAAAAATCACCGAAAAGCGTGTAAATCCTTCATCAGAATAACACGTTTCGTGTTCGGCCATTGTTAACGTATCTCTTGTTTGCGTGTTAATCTAATTATTGTACTTTCACACCTTCGCCCGTGCAAGGGGCGCCCTCTCTGAAACTAGGTGAACCATAATGGGTGTTAACATGTCACACCAACGAACCACGCCGAACGTCAACCGCTCGACTAATTTGCTCTTTCCAAAAGCCGTTTCTTATGTTGTCCTATTCTTTCTTTTCTTGCCTAAATACTGACTTACTACCTGGTAAAATTGTCTCTTTGTACAACCTTCTTTACTAGACTGATGCCGCTTTTTGCTGTCAAACGTGGCATTTAGGCCTTCAATAAACATTTATTATATTTAGCCTCAACATTTCATTCAATAAATTGAAGATTGATTACAAACGCCCTACAAATGAAAAGACTAAAAATGCTGGACATCAAACATCTCTGTATAACTTTAATATGTATATAACGCAAGATTTAAAGATTACATTCCTACAAACACTGGACAAATCGAACATCAGCTGTCGTCGACGTGCCTTCTTAAATTGGTTGCGTTACTTTGTGAGCACTGGTGAAGCAACCACCGCTCTGTCTGCTGCGAACTATTGTAATTACTGACATCTAGATACGTAGTTATACTTATTCCGTTCATTTCGAGAATGCGACGGTGTCACGTGGGCGTCGTGCGAGCGAGACGACCGAGTGCGGTTTGCACCTGCGTCGCACCAACACGATCCGCTCGTAACACGGTAGCCGGAGGATAAATCATATAACCATCGTATCGACTTACATAACCGCGATAAGTAATAGTGCAATAGGAAAATATGTCGCACATCCTGCCACAACACATGCTGTATGGTCAGATCTATTTTTAGCATCGTCAACGTCTACTAGCGACTTCTTTCACTTAGACGACCTTCGTGTATTCCCTTTGTTTGCTTGTCTAACGGTTCGTAACTGTGCATTTCCATATGCAGAAAATCCACCACCCTAGCAACGGCTACGATTATTTGAATTATTAATTAGTTATTTTTTCGACTCAAGTGTGATTTTTATCGGGACATGTATAGATTAGTAAACCTATAAAAATGCTTGACTCGGAAGTTGTGACATTCAAACAGTTCTTGCTGCACGTGTAAATGTCCCTTACGTGACTCCAAAAGAAAGAAATCTCGTTGCACACGAAGTCGACACTGAGCGCAACACAAACGTCATCCTTTCAATTTTAATATACGCTTAAGATGAAGCATCGTCGGCGCTGGCTCCCGACGACGCGCCACGACAGGTGTGAAACGTACGAATCGGAAAAAACAAGCCCGATCCATCACTCGCGACAATGTCGCGGCGTCTACCTGAACGAGGTTGACTAAACCAAAAAAAACTTTCGACGGATACTTGGACGGACGGGATACGAACACATGCGACCGTATGTAGGTGTTAATGTAAACTTTTGCGCACAGAGAATCTCGTTCCCAAGGCCCTATGAATTGAACGGCACAACAATTCCTCGTAATGCGGTCATCTAACGACGAGATACGTCATAAATAAATGAATGCTGCTTCATTTATTATCATTGCAATACAAAGCCGGTTGAGTTGGCAGGGCTGGTGGAACCTTCTAGATTGCTACATTCAATCTTGTTAAATATTACATTTATTCAATCTTGTTAAATCTCACGTTAAATTTATCGATAAAGTTGTCATTGTAAGCATACATACAAGGTGTTCTTTAATTCGAGTTTCATGTGGTATCGAAGAATATAATTTTATTTCAATCGTCCAGCATTTCATGATTGGTCGGAACTATAATTGAAAGACAACATAATATATTCAATGGTAATGGAACTAATATTGTATTCCCTTTAATAGCTCATAAGTAAACCTGTTACTTTACTGATGAAGAACGCTAAAAACTATCGGAATGGTGCTCTAAAATGATCTCATCCATGGTACGGAATGGGAGGTGATGAAGTTGAAATTGTCATGACCCTAGCGAGACAATGTGCAGCCGATGCAATAGACCCACGGCTCGACTGCTCCTTAGACCGCGGTCGCGTGGGCGCTTCTGAATACTGAATCAGCCGATACTTTAGCGGTCTCAAGGACTTCCCTCTTACTGGACGCTCCGGCGTAGAAATGGCGCACGCGTCGCTCGTTACCCGCCCGACCTCGTCCAATGAAAACGTTCTCGATTGATTTATAGCACTTTTAATCGAATTGAAACCGACTCAATTGTCCTAATAAGGCTTTCGAGCAATCAGCGTCGTAATTGCTGGATGTCGCGTTGATATCAACATTTTTATTACGGTATTCTTAATTGCTCAGATTGGTTTATGAGATTTAAGCAATTATTGTGTTACACGCCTCGCGATTACACCGGTTATTACAATTGCTGTCTTAAACACTAGGGGAGAGAAAATTATATGGGCGAGGGAACGACTCGTATTCTTTTCTATGTTATCTCTCTTTAAATCGATCGCGTCGCATACAATTAACTCGTGCCAAGAGAATCGTTACACATTATGCTCTCAATCTACAGCTTCCGCTCCAATATAATTGTGCTCATACTAAAAAAAACAAGACTTTTTTTTTTTATTGTACGAACATTCAATATATCATTTGGATTTTTAAGCGTATAACGACCCGATTTATACTTGTTCTCCTGTCTCCAAACGAATTTCATATGAATGGCGAAATTGAGAATACACAGCGATGTTGTGTATCCGCTCTTGATCTTAGACTCCGTCAACACAGTGACGCAGGGGATATAATTTGTGTGTAGTTATTCCAAATGTTCTATTTCGGTTATACGCCTCACCCACCCACCTCACATACAAAACGCTCAGAGCCAATCGAGTGAGCGGCGCTGGAGGCAACTTATCAAGGAATTCAGTGTCCGATTCGACGGTGGATGACAATCGTTTCGTATCAACAAAGCGGAACCGGCCGATGACAGTTGGGAGATGAAGCGAAACGTGAGTACGACATACGATTGCGAGACATTTGTTGACCTATAAATAGAATTTGATTTTTACGTCGCTGGCAACATCGGTGTCCGCTATGGTGTTGCCAATTACGCGGTTTGTTTACATGTCGTTAAATTTTTCGTCTATTTCGCGTTTTATGTCTTTCTTTTTCTTATTAAATCGCAATGGAATTCGCCCTCATTGCGTTCCGTGGATCAATGTCGCTGTTCATTTTGACGTCGGCCATTACCTTTTTCTCGTGACGATAATTTCGTGTCAGTTTTTATTTCGTAATTTGAAAATACGATTGCTTCGGTATTTGGAACTGGGACGATCGGCCTCCTACGTGTTGTCGGCTCGCCCCAGTTAGGTTGTTTATAGTTTTGGTAATAACCCTGGAGTATTTCGAGCTAACAGCTTGGTACTCTGCACTTTTCTTGTATGATCTATCTGCACTGAATATTCAATT